>CAJNIZ010001729.1:2337-19109 GCA_905231905.1 Symbiodinium pilosum
GGTTTATGCTAACGCATTTGCTTGCCTGCATTGCGATTCAGGTTATCAGGTTTGCATAGAGAGACTAACGTTCAATGTTCCAAACAGCTTTAGAGTGTTTTTCGGGCAATCAGAGAGGACGGCATGACAGTGTTGCAAACTTTGGCAAGCAAAGCGCTGTAGTCTAGCTTTCGTGCGCGCTGCTCTCAAGTACACATAATCCCCCAGTGAGGTTCTTGCAGGTAAGGAAGAGCTCAGGGCAAAGCTTTCTGAGATCTTTGCGGCCTACATCCTGGAAGTTCTGCAAATCGCACGTGTGTCCAGCGCATTTAAGGAGCTCACGGAGACTGTGGCTGGGTTGCTGTTAAGGAACTTATGGGTATACATATATAATACATAATGGGGTTTCACCAACATAGTAACTGAAATTAAGTTTCCATTTAATTTGCCATTTTCTTTTCCATTTGAGTCTCCATTATAGGGGAGAATGTAACTTAAATTAAGTTCCTTAGCAGCAACCCTATATACCCTTATATACCCCTAAATAACTACCCCCTATATACCCTTATTATAGTAACTTAAATTCAGTTCCTTAGCAGCAGCCCAGGTGGGGAGCTGGAGAAAGGCCTGGGCCGAGGGAGTCATCACCAAAACCCATGTTCAGGAGCCAAACCATAAACCCTAATTAAGGCCTAAACCCTAAGCCTTAGACCCTAAGCCCTAAGCCCTAAACCCTAAACCCTAAACCATGTTCAGGAGCTCTGGGCTGGGGCTGGGCAGCTGGGAGAGGCTTGGAAGGCATTTGGGGTTTAGGGTTTAGGGTTTAGGGCTTAGGATTTAGGGTTTAGGGCTTAGGGTTTAGGGCTTCGGGTTTAGGGCTTCGGGTTTAGCGGGTTAAGATCACTTCAGACCAACGGCAGAGTCATTTAGCAAGAGTGTGGGATGGACGCATATGGTAGCTTGCATGAGAAGGGGGCTCCTAATCTAGACGCCAATATATGACAATCCCTGTCACGAAGACTCCCAAGAAGGGGCCCGTAACTTGATTCCTATACACTCTCATATACCCCCAGGAACCCCTACATATCCCCCCCCCCTATGTCCCCTATACCCCCCCCAAACCCTAAACCCTAAATCCTAAACCCTAAATCCTAAACCCTAAACCCTAATTCCTAATTCCTAAACCCACTTTGCTCCTCCAAGGTGGGCTTCACAGTGCTGGATGGGGCAGTGAGCCCTGACCTGGCGCAGCGAGCACGTGGAGAGCTGGAAGCCATGGCAGCCCAGGGAGCCCTGTCGGAGTCTCTGGGTTGCTGTTTAGGGTTTAGGGGCTGGGGTTTAGGATTTATTTAGGGTTTAGGATTTAGGGTTTAGGGTTTAGGATCTAGGGTTTGGGGTCTAGGATTTAGGGTTTAGGCTTGAGGATTGAGGGTTTAGGCTTGAGGATTGAGGGTTTGAGCTAAATCTACGTTACCACAGTCTGGGTAGATAGTAAAACACAGGGTTTCCTTCTTCCAGTAACTGAACTGAAGTTCAGCAACCAAGGTTTTCGCAGAGCACCTGCAACCTGTGTCAATATTTGTCGATTTTTCATTTTTGGAGTGCACATCTCCCTTTCTGGGTTTAGGGTTTGGGGTCTAGGGTTTAGGGTTTAGGGATTTCTAAGCGCAAGCAGGGACCTTTCGATCATTCGCAGAATAATAGTTGGACACTAACCCTCTGGAAACTCATTAAATTGAGGATATATGAAGCCTTTAATATGGCTCCTATAATAGACTGTTCTGGGGTAGGGAGGCACAAAACCCTAAACCCTAAACCCTAAACCCTACACCCAAGGCAATCCGGGCTCCCAACATCTCTGGGTTCGCTTCGCTTCACTGGGGGAACCTGGGTTGCTGATGACGACCTTAATTTAAGTTACTAGAATAAGGAAATTCGTTCGTTTACTATATACCCATACTATGGTAATTCAAACCCCTAAACCCTAACCAAGCCCAAAACGTTGAACACTCAACTTTAAGCCCTAAACCCTAAACCCCCAAGCCCTAAACCCTAAACCCTAAACCAAGGAACGCCTGGACCTGCAGCGCCGTTCTCCTGCGCTTCTCGAGCTGGGGGAGGCGTTGGCTGCCCTTCCTGGCGCACTGCAACTTGCTGGTGGAGATATGGGGGCTATGTAAGGCTTATATAGGGTTCTATAGGGTTCCATAGTGTTCTATAGGGTTCCATAGGGTTATATGTATAAATAAATATATACATATATATGCATATATATATATATAGGGCTATATAGGGTTATATAGGGTTATATAGGGATAATGGAAAAATCGAAGCTAGTATTTGGGGTGTAGGGCTTCGGGTTTAGGGGTATGTTGGGTGGACCCCCCGCCTCACCCAGTAATAGGGACTATAAGGGATAATGGTGATGATGCTAAGGTCCTAGGGGTTTCTGTAAGGTTTAGGGTTTACAGACCATAGGAGTGGATCCTAGTAGTAGTTCTTGTAAATCTGTGGTTTAGAGGTTTAGTGTTTAGGGTTCTTTAGGGAACAGAACAAGTAATCCCCAACACCTAGTACTTTCCATTTCCTTTTCCACCCCTCCCCCCCTTCCCTGCTGGCCGGAGGTAAGTGATACAAACCCTATGCAAACCATACTTTCCATATCATCCTCCACTTTCTTTCTATTTCATTCTCCATTTTTTGGGGAAATATCCCTCCATCCAAACTTGTTGTTTCCATTTTGCCTTCCATATTCTTTAGGTAATCCTATATTGCCCCTATATCCCTATATATCCACACCTAAGGCAAAACGCTGCCAAAGATGCCGGCATCCAGGCCCCCAAGATGCGCCTGTTCCCAGCAATCATGGCTGCCACTTATGGCCCCGGCTCCCACTACGTACCACACCAGGACGACTTGGTGTAGGGTTTAGGGTCTAAAAGATCCTGCAGGACCTTATTATACCATAAGACCATAGCTCCCAAAGGTGCTGAGGTCATGCAGATTTTTTTGTATCCACCTTGTTGGCGCTGAAGGTGGAGTGGGGGAGTGGATGCCCGCAGCTATCCCCATACGAATCCCCACGCAACTATACATAAATTCACATACATATCCTGATCATAGTGGTACCTATATGCACTCCCCGACTTCTTTAAGCACCACTAGGACAAGTACAGTGGTGGAAGCGCCGGCTTCGAGAACACACGCATGCTGACCATCATTTGCTACCTAAACCCGGACTGGCAGCCTGGGGATGGTGGAGAGCTGAGAGTCTTGGCAACCCGCAATGAGCCAGCTGACCAGGTTTCCTGGAAGTCTAAAAAAGGAACCTAAAGCTTGTAAGGAAGTTAAGTTGAACAAAGAAGAAACTAAAGCTTCTAAGGAAGTTAGGACGCAGATGTGTTTTTTGACATGAGCTGGAAGAACACCAGTTGGCACAGCATTTGCTGACCTTTATCCTTTTCACGAGAGCCCTGTGCAGTCCGCGCCTGGCAGTAGACTGCCACAGCTGCTGAAGATTGCTGCTGACCACTCGGAGTCCACGTCGTCCACGGCATGCGACGAGGATGCCTATGTGGCCCGGCTTTTGGGTTTCGGGATCATAGTGGGAAAGGCTGCGAATCATCATACATCCAAATACAGTATCCTACCTAAAGCTATCCGTACATTCCTGGAAACACAGCCACAAAAACATTACGAAGCCTGGTTTAGAAGCATTCAATCCTGTTTGGCTGGTCAGATCGTAGTAATAACACAGGTATCCCCTTTGCAATCCCTCTATCCCTGAGGCCCCACCCTGAGTCCCAAACTTCCCAAACCCTAAACCCGAAACCCTAGACCCTGTACATTCCTTACCCTTTACCCCTCAACCCCAAACCTCAAACCCTCAACCTACAACACTAAATCCTAAACCCTCAAGCCCACATAAACTTGCCATTACTTGGGGTTCCCAAAACTCCAAAACTTTAAAATCAAAATGACCACCCCCCAAACCCTAAGTAATGGTAATAAACCCAAGGGATCTAAGGGCTCACGATTTTAAGGATGCGCCCAGGTTGATATTCAGCCCCTTCTGGGGCGGATCGTGATGTTCCAGTCCAGGGAGGCCTGGGGTACCTGAAATCTTATCAAAAAAGCCTTAGGTTCAAAGGTTTTAGGTTTGGGTTTTAGGTTAAAGGGTTTAAGGTTTGGGGTTTAGGTTTAAGGGTTTGAGGGTTTGGGGTTTAGGTTTAAGAGTTTGAGGGTTTGGGGTTTAGGTTTAAGGGTCTAAGGTTTCGGCTTTAAGGTCTGGGGCTTACTGTAGGTTTTGAGGCTACAGAAATGGGAAGTTCTCCCATGTCTTTTACCTTATGTAGTCGTAGATCCCAGGCTAGGGCCTGTTCCAAGGCTACCCTGTTTTGAGAAACCTAGCTGTCATAAGGGTTTACACATAGCTCATCTTGAGATAATATTCACGGAGGCCCCATGGTGTTCCATGATAGGACCTTAGGAAGCCATTGACAGGTCGTAGGTCTTAATCATGGGTCCCCCTTGTAACGGCTCCTTCAGTTCCTTAGTACCCCAAACCCTAAACCCTATAGCCTAAGCCCTAAGCCTTAAACCCTAAACCGTAGTATGCTGCTTATACCGGTACACTGGCTTTAAAGTTCCCAAGGTAGCTGCAGACTTCCGAAGACCTGCCCTGAACCTGTTTCATCACTAGACGCAAAGGGGCCCCTAAATCCCCTCCTAGGGTTTTGGGATTACTAGGGATAAGGGTTTTAGGGATTAGGGTTTTAGGGATTAGGGTTTAGGGTTTAGGAGCCCTTAGATCCCCTCCTAGCCCCTACAGGTATGGCATGGCATTCAAGCTTCGAACGCTGCTCGGCGATGGGCGGTGACGCTTTGGCTTCTGGCCGACGTAGACTGAGTTGGGTTTTTCAGAAACAGAGCCGCCCAATATAGATCCCAATCTATTATATCATAATCCTTATCACAGTCGCTCCCAAAGAGGGACCCCAAAAGCTTCGAAAACCCAAGTTGGAGAAGCAGACGTGGTGGGTGGGACTTCTCGCAAGGCTGATGAAGGAAGTCCGCTTACTTGTACCCGCTTCCAACGCCCGTTATATCATGCAGAGACGTAGAACTCAGAAAAACACTTAGCAAAAACATAGAAGTGATATGGTGCAGGATATTGGTAGCAATGGTGGTGTTTGCTGATTTTGCGGATGGGTAGACTTGAAATTCTGAGCGCGGCGAAAGGCAGAAAAGGGCCTTCATCAGCATGGGCCAAACTAAAAGTTCTTTTTGGGAAGCCTAGCATCCTGCAATTCTGAGGGGTACACACGCATCTGCAGTTTGGCACATGTATAGATCATCTGCTACCATCATAGGGATCTCAATCCTGGTGCAAAAGCAGATGCGGAAGTAAATATATCGGGATAACAAGATCACTGCTTGGGAATACACGGGTCCACGTCTTTGGCTATTCGAAAAGAATCTCATTGGGCTGAAATCACAGAAGCCCTGAAGCAGAGATTCCAATCCGAAAGACATGAGCCCGCTGTTAGCCCGAAGCTTGAAGCCCTATTCAGGGATATATACCCCCATAATGGAGAATCAAATGAAGAATGAAATGGACGATAATATTGAAACTGAGGCTTATGTCGGGGTTATAGTGTCATTCTTTTTCAACCCTGACCTGTATGCCTATTCCCTCGTACACACTCCTGTTTACAGGAATAGGGACTCCAATATTGCCCTTGATAAAAACACCCCCCATTAACCAGACCAGTAACCTGTAGAATGTATGGCTGTCTTCTTGTTCTTCTGACTGTAGTAGTAATGGTAGCAGTCATAACAATCACAGCAATAATGCTACCAATACTAGACAAGTATAACGATTTTAGTGTTCTGGTAAATTTTGGTTTTAAGCGTTTTGTAACTCGTAGAGCATTTTTGGGTATGGTTGTTGTTATGAAGTCCAGGGGCGACACGGACCAGATTCTGAAAGCTGCGGAGATCAGAGATGTCGGTCTGCAGGCTGCCGGCAAAGGATTTGGGTTTCGCGGCTTTGGGCTTTGGGCTTTGGGGTTTGGGGGCTTGGGTTTAGGGTCTGGAGTTTAGGGATAAGGGATTAGGGCTTAGGGTTCACTTTGGGTTGGGGGTTTGCTGAACTGTTCTCTTGTCGCCCTCGTCCGAAATCTACGGGTTTTGCAGGCATTGACAAACGATGGCAGTACTGGCAATCACGGCAATGCTAGCAAAAGCAGTAGAATTATTGACACTTCAATAGGGACCGCATGGTGCAGGGTTTGAGGTTTCAGGACAGAGAGCCACTGCAAGTCTAGCGATCTTGCAAGAGACAAAGACGACGTAGTTTTGTAGCCAGATCGCGATCTTTCCTACCTTGGATATGTAGTTAGATGTTGTTTCATTGCCTCACAACAGAGTCTCAAATCACCAGGGCTCCTCCTCACGTTCGATCCTGCAACTGCATCCCGCGAATCAACCAAAGAGCTTATGGGAAGATGTTAGGAATTGTTTCTTTTCTGCTCATTTGTCCCTGGTTTAGATGGGACCTTAAGCCTCCGCCCAACTTGTTGCTATTCCGCCGGCTGCAAGCTGTGGAAGGCGACTCTCAAGATCGCATCCTCACCGACTCCGCTGCTGGCTTTGATGCGCCTGTCTCAGGCCAGGATGCAAGGGGTTTAGGATTTAGGGTTTAGGGTCTAGGGTTTAGGGTTTGGGGCCAAGTAGGCCTATGCTCACCTATAAAGCAGTGCAGCCAGGAGGAGACGAAGATCTTGGTCTACATGAGCTATAGTCTAAACTCCTAGTATCCCGCTTAATAACCCCTCTACTGCTCCCCAATATAATCCCCTATACAACCCCCTTTAAGGAGTTTAAAGCCCTAAACCCCCATCCCTGAACCCCACATAATCCTGTATATTATATATATATATTATGTATATTACCCCCATATAACCTCCCTTAAGGAGTTTGAGCTACAGCGTAGGTATGCTCTCAAAAAGCTTTATGTCAGCCCTCTAGCTTGTCATTGTGTCTTGCTTGTTCCTCAAGCCTTGAACACACACCTTGGCCCCCCCGTCCTCTTGCACTTACTGGTTCTGAGTAGGGAATATGGGTAGATATTATGCAAGGATTTCATAGGATTTAGAGTTCAGGGTTTTATTCCTTTATTTCCTACTCAGGACCAGTAAGTGACCATGTTGTTGGAAAAAAATAAGAGCCCGAGGGCTTCTACTCTATATAACCCATTGTAGTAGTTTCCATTTTCTTTTCCATTATCCCCTATATAGACCCTATATTACCTTGTATTATCCCAATATTACCCTTGTAATCAGAGCTCCTGGCTTGCTGTCAGAATTTCCCGGCCCACGTGGTTGGCCTGCCGGATCCCAAGTGCGTTCCTTTCGCAGTTGTAGGTGCTGTTGTGTCTCAGGAGGTGAAGGTCCCTATGGCAATCCCGCGAGTTCATGAATCTTCAGCATGTGAATCCATTCAAGGATCCGCCCACGGATTGTTTGCCCCCCCTTGGTCCTAAACTTGCTGGCTCTTAGTAGGGAATTAGGGAACATATTTCTCATATTGCCGCTCTATACTATTTTCCCATATTCCCTACTAACAACCAGTACGTGAAATCAACTTGGGTGACTCTCTCTCATCATGTGTGCAGACTTGGGGCTGACTGGTTGTTGGGAATATGGGAATATAGGTATATACAGGGTTATATAGGGATTATTCCCTTATTCCCTACTAAGAACCAGGAAGTTGAGCCTTCCCGAGCTCCCAATTATCACCTAAGCCCTCATTATGGTACCCGACAGCCTTTCGCCCAGAGGCAATCAATATCCGGAACATGATGCTCATCTGCACAGGGTGGGACAACCTTCTATCCACTCGCCCTGGAACTGCTTCAATGACGTCCTCCTCCAGTCCTTTGTGGCGTTTTCCATAAAGATTTACGTTGAGTTTCCATTTACAACCTTGCTTGCAGCCCACATGCAGGCTCTAGCAAGCTAGAATCGAAACTCTCCTGTGAGATCCTACAGTTTGACGTTAAACAAAGGGCCCATGGTGACATTTTACTTTCTGATACCAATATGCAGCACATGCTTGTCACAACCCAGAACTTCTGAACCTCAGATTTCCCGGTTCCACCCGCAAGGCGGTAGTGTTAGTACTGCTAGCTAAGGCAGGAACATATTCACCGAATGTCTCAGAGTCTTGAAGCTTGCACCAGCTGAAAGAAGGGATGCTTTTGCATCCGGGAACGACATTGCGCTGCAGGTCTCGAATGTCTGTGAAGAAAGGGCTTCGCACGAACCTCAGCGGCGGCTTTTCATGTCAGAATTCTTCTATGAGCCAGCTAGGAACAGCTCCCGAAGGGATATTCAGGGTCTCTCATGGATATCTAGGATCTGCAAGGAGCTCTTGGTCGTCCTTTAAGGGCGTTTGATAAGTTGATGTTGATGGACGACACCGCGAGGTCAGAGGCAGAGAGCTGAAGTTGTTAGGTCCTGTTCAATGCAGACTTGACAGATTCTAGCTGTGAGCATGCAACCGCTCAATTTCTCTAGCTTGCCAAGCCTGCAGAACTTGGTGTGGCCCACAAGAAGCTCACCCGCCAATGGATTTCAGGGTTTATGGGATATAGGGTTTAGGCATTTGCGGCTCAATGTTCTTGAGAGTCTTAGACGAAGGAAGATGTACAGGACCTCAAAGTGTAATCCTGTCCAACCGGGGTAATGCTATTCTTCAACAGTGAGCTCTACGCTTCACAGCCTTGATTCCTTGAATTTCTTCCTCCTTTACAGCCCTTATAATATCTATGATCTCCCGACTCAAAATTCCAATCCCAGAATCTCCCCAGCAAAAACCTAGACCCTAAGCCCTGAAACGGAAACCCTAAACCCCTAAGAACCCTAAAATCCAGTCTAAACTCCTAGTATCCCCCTTAATTACCACCACAGTTCCTGTATAATCCCCATATAACCCCCTTTGAGGAGTTTAGACCCTAAGCCCTAATCCATAAACCCTATATAATCCTATATATTATCCCCATCTAACCTCTTTTAAAAAAGTTTAGACCCTAACCCCTAAACCCTATAGAATCCTACATATTATCCCATTATAACCCCCCTTTCAAGGAGTTTAGACCCTAAACCCTAAACCCTAGATAATCCTGTATATCATCCCCATATAGCCCCCTAAACCCTAAACCCTGAACCCTAAACCCTAAACCCCCCCCTTTAAAGGAGTTTAGGTTAGAGCTCACATGGTCAGCAAGAAGCCTGGCCAAAGGCAGACAGGGGCGCGAGCTACGGGAGATGCTGAGAGATGGAGCCGAGGTGCCACCGAAGGTTTAGGAGTCCAAGGGGTTTAGGGTTTAGGGTTTATAGGGTTTCGGGTTTCTTGGAGGGTTTAGGGTTTATAGGGTTTAGGGTGCGTAGGGTTTATGGGGTTTGTAGGGTTTATAGTGTTTTGGAGTTCAAGGGGCTTTAGGGTTTAGGGTTTACAGGGTTTTTAGGGCCTAGGGTTTATAGGGTTTAGGGTTTATAGGGTTTAGGGTTTACAGGGTTGTTAGGGTTTAGGGTTTAGGGTTTATAGGGTTTAGGGTGTATAGGATTTATAGGGTTTATAGGGTTTAGGGTCAAGGAGTTCAAGGGTCAAGGACCCTAATTCCTAGACCCAGGGGTTTAACGTTTGGGAGCTGTGGGGTTAAGGACCTTAGACCCTAAACCCAGAAGTTTAGGGGTTGAGGGTTTATGCCGTTCATGTTTGGAGTACCGTGGGCTTAGCAGTTTTCGGTGTTAGGACATCTGGGGTTCAGGCTGTTGATGCTTAAGATTTCCGGTCAGGTGTTGAGAGGGGCTTTGGATACAAGAGGTAAGTCCGGGTGTAGGGTTTAGGGTTCAGGGTTTAGGGTTCAGGAAGCTTAACCTGAATTATTCATGCGGAACAAAATTACAGTAGAATTTGCAGTAGATGGTATTGACTCTCATATCCCAGAAGGGGAATTAGGGGCTTGAGGATAATCTACTGTAAGCTCTCCTGAAAACAAATTTGCTGACATACTGATGGTTAGTTTGGAACGAAGGAATGGATTCCTGAATTGGTTCTCACATAATTCCCTCTGAACAATCATCTCGTTCTATCCCTTCAGTGCCTGGTAACCCCTGGTAAGCAGGAGGATGCCAACTGTTGAAGGCAGTGTATCATCTGAAGCTTGATGCCCCGGTTAGTGAGAGTGTAGGTTTCGAGCCTCTGCCTGTTTGATTGCCCCGGAAACATGTCACGCTGCTGTTTGCCTCAGCGAATCATCACAGCTTTGAGACTGATCAATCCTAATTACTGGATTTTAGAATTTTGTGACATTGCTCGCAGGAGATAATTCAACGGTAAACGCCATACTGCAACATCCGCTCCAAGCCCTCAAGATCTTGAATGCCTTCCACTTACTGGTTCTTCGTAGGGAATAAGGGAATATGTGACATAGGTATTATATAGGGATAATATACCCCTTATGCCCCACTAAGAACCAGCAAGTCCAGGTCTTCAGCATGAACGGCCGATTGGTTCGGCCCGATCATTCAGATCTGTCTCTGTTTCCCCTGGTAGGGGGCTCAGTGGTGTCAGATCCCTCCCTAAACCCTAAACCCTAAACCCTGAACCCTAAACCCTAAACCCTAAACCTCCCTGGGATTAAAGAGCTTGAGGTGGTTTCCGAGAAGCCAACTGGGTTATGAGAATGGAAAAGAAAATGGAAACTACTACAATATATAGGGGTTATATCAGGGGATGTATTGAGGTTATATGGAGACTTCTGGAAAAGAAAATGGAAACTACGATAACATATCAGGGGATATATTGAGGGTATATGGGGATATATGGAAAGAAAATGGAAACTGTTGTAGTGGGTTATATCGGATATAGAATATGGGGTATATAGGGCTGTAGGTTTTTGGGCTCTCACAAGGGCTTCTGGGAGACACGCAGATGCTGCAATTGCAATGGCCTTCATAGCAGCCATTGATCTGCCAAGAGTATGGGAATTTCCCATGGTAGTCGCAGACTGCAAGGCGAGCAGTCATTCCACTCCCCTCCCCAGGAACTAGTTAGGCAACAGTTCGCTCACCAGATGCTGGAACCTGGATTTTGGATACTCAAAGGGGTTGCCAGGACTCTTGAACTAACTTAGACATACCTGGCCCGCCCCACCTGCTGACTGCAGATGCAAACGCTTCATCCCTTCTTCGTGGGAGTTGAGAGGCTTGTGCGCCAGGAGCTCAGCCATCTCGTGGAGGTGTGTGGTTGAAGCAGCTACCCCCATCCATCCCTGCTACCGGGGCCGCCCTCACCCCTAAACCCTGTAATCCCCGCCCACACCCCCTATGCCGTAATTCTAGAGGCCTCTAAACGGGACCGAATAAGTTTGAGAAGCTTGCAAGTAAGGCCTTGGCGTCCCCGAGAAGGCTGCCTGCGAGATTCTGAAGGCCCGGGTCATGGGCCTTCGCCCTGAAAATTCCCACCAGGGGCCTCCATTATTGGTATATACCCTATCATAATATAGTAGTTTCCATTTTATTTTCCATTATCCCAATATATGACCCCAATATACCTCTTATCTCCCTATTTAGGGTTTAAGGTTTAGGGACCCCATTATCTCCTTAAAAAATCCACCTAGGCTCCTGCTGCTTACCTAATCTCCCCAGGACCCATGGGGGGGGAGACCTAATAAGGACTATAGAAGCGTGTTGTTGAAAACTCACACATTTTCATCAGCTCCGCAGCAATGCACTTGTACTTTGGGTACTGCCGCCACTCATTAACAGTTGGATAATATGTATAATATTTCCATATATAGCCCCTAATATGACCCCTAAATATAGACTGTTCATGGGTGGGGGCAGGACCCAACTTGTACTTACTATTAGCAAAGGGGTCTGCTGGCACAGGCAAAGTTTTCCCATTGCTTTGGAGGTGCCAGCTTGAGCTTCCCCAAAACATTAAACACTATCCCATTCTTTCGGTGTTTTTTTCCGGGCATGAGGGTTTAGGGTTTAGGGTGCTTCCTAGACCCTAAACTGTAAGCCCCAAACCCTGAACCCTAAGCCCTGGATGACAGGGCTTCCGGTCTCAGGGCATTCAGCAGGGGACATGCCACAAACAACCTATAGCAGAGCATCGGCCGAAGAGGTGAGGCGTTCACGGGGTTTAGGACATGGAATTTAAGGGTTTAGGGTTTAGGAGTTTAGGGTTTAGGGGTCAAGGGTTTAGGGTTTGCGGTTTAGGGTTCTCACAATCCGCGTGTGATCCCAACATATCCCCAAGTGAGAGTGAAAGACCCCCAAAATCCCCAAACCTGAACTCCAACTCCCAAATTAGGATCCCAAACCCGAAGACCTCATTCCAAAACCCTGAACCTTCAACCTCAAACCCATAGATTTCCACAATTTCATCCCTAAAGCCCCCAAAAATGTGTACCATAGGCTTAACTCCTTAAAGGGGGGTTATATAGGGGAGTATATAGGGAAGTACTAAAAGGGGTTTTAAGGGGATAGTAGGAGTTTAGACTTTAGCTCATATACCCCCTATTGCCTATGACCCCTTTCCCTAAACCCTAAACCCCTCAACCCCTAAACCCTAAACCCTGAATCCCAAAACTCTGTAACCCTAAACCCTAAACCCCCTTTGCGATCTTCACCCCAAGCGAGGAGGTGAAGGGCAGCGGCAAAGTGGCTGGCCGTGTGGACCCGGATGAGGGTTTAGGGTTCAGGGTTAAGGGTTTAGGATTTTTGGTTTTCGGGTTAAGGGTTCAAGGTTTGGTTTCGAAGGGTTCGCTGTTCAAGATTTCGGGGTCTATTTGGGAAGACTATATGCCCAGCATAATGGAGCTTCAAGTGGAAATCAAATGGGAAATGAATTTGAAACAGGGATATGGAGTAAGATTCAGTCCTAATTTTTCCTTTTCATTCTTAAAAAGACAGTGATCTTACTTGTTTCAACCATCAAAACAAGCACCACTGAAATAGCTTTACTGGTGGTCAGTAGAAAGCATGAAGGAATGGACAACAGAATGGACACTACCACATCATCATGTAGGGTTTGTAGAGAACGAAGGATACGCCTTGAACATGAAAGACCGCTAGCTTATCTCGGGTTCAGGGTTTGGGGCTTTGTGTGGTTAGTAGGGAAGGAAGAAATAGATTTTGGATAATAGCCTAAAGTAAAAAGGCTAGGACTATAAGGATCTATTGCTTCATTCCCTTCTGACCCCCAGCCGGTGGAAGTTTTTTTAAAGTGGGGGGGTGCCCTTGGTGACCCTAAAGGGATGTGGATGTTCTGGTTGTATTGCGGGTGTTCCTATTTGGGATTACCTAGGGGATACTTTGGGACACGCTCAAATGTAACCAACTGCCGAAGTGTACTTGGTCGCGACCTTTTGCTGTCTTCAGTCTCTTGTTATTGTTGTCGTCATGACTGGCAACATTTGTAAAACTCTTCCTTCTACTCCAGCCACTCCTTCTACGCAATTACAGCAAAAACTACTTCCCAAAACCAAATCAGATCATGCAGTCTCCTGAAAAGTGGCCAGGACTGGCGATCGAAAGCGCTTCCGCCTTCGGTGTACTCTGTGATGAAGGCCCGCTGCCCGTTCAGCGATCAGGCACCACAAGACTTGGATTGGAGTCAAAAGTGAAAGGGAGTCCCGATCAAGTACAGTTGGTCGTTTCTGAGGAGCATCCATGCTGCGGCCAACCTGTCATACATGTGGTCCCTTCCTGTGGTCTATAGGTACGAAGCACGGCGTTACGGCCTGCTTCTACACGAGACTAGTAAACAGCAAACAAAACCCTAAACCCTAAGCCCTAAACCCCTGTTTCCATTTCATTTTCCATATGCTTTTTCATTTGATTCTCCATTATTGGGGGATAATATAGCCCCCAATATGGCCCGTTGATAGGCTGTCAAGATGAAGGCATCGGGGCGAGAAGTCTTGAATACGGAGTAAGTAGGGTTTAGGGTTCAGGGGGCGCATCATGTGCTAATGCTAGTGAGTAGAGTAACATGGCATCCGTTTGAAGAAGATGAAGTTCTGTAGGCCGTGAATGCCAGTTCTCTGCAGCGGTTGAAGTGAACAATTCATACAGGTGAAGCCCCCAACTCTCCAAACTCCAAACTCTACATCTTCAACCTTGGACTCTGACGCCTAATTTGCAACACCCTTACTCCAACCATGAAAGCCCAAAAATCTCGACCCCTCAACCTTTGTGGGAACCGCCAGGATCGCGAAACCCAGCGCTGGAGTAGCTCCCTCCGGAGCCTCTTCTTTGGCTTTGGAGGACACGCCTATCCTGATGTTGGACTTCAGGGTTGTAATTAGAAGATAGGATTATAGGGTTGGAGGGTTACAGAGTTATATGGTTATAGGGTTTAGGGTTCTCCTAACTAGCCCTTATACTACCCGGCCAGGTTCCCGCTTGAGAACATTCTGTTCGTAAGGCTGTAGGGATTTTACGGTGTGGGGACCAGCGCGGTGGTTCTGAAGTGTGGATCGTAACGTAAACCCTTGGCCCTAATCCTACACCCCAAATCCTAAAACCCCAAGCCCCAAACCCAAACCCTCGTCAACTCTGCTCCCCAAACCCTGTGGCCTAAAACCCCTAAACCCTAAACCCTAGTTTTTTTGCAAGCTCTGATTCCGCGCAGGCCTGTCGCCAGTCAGGCTGCCTCTCTACAACATCGCCTCTTGCCGGCAAGCATTGGGGTGGGATTTAGGGTTGAGGGTTTAGATAGTAGCTTCCATTTTCTTTTCCATGATCCCTATATGACCCCTATATGACCCCTATAATCCCTATAGTTTCAATCTTCTTTTCCATTATCCCAATATAACCTAGGGTTTAGGCCTTGTCTCTGTGCAGGTTGTGTTCAACAGGTTGGGCTGGTAGGTCCTCACAGCGCACAAGGCGTCTTGTGCGACTTCTTCGGGGGACTGGGAGAGCCATAGCGTTTTCGGAAGCGGCAAAAGAAATATGCTTTCTTCGCTGCGGCCTTCCTGCGTGGCTCTCTTCCCAGGTGTCTTCTCCTCTGTGCCTCTCCTTTGCCAGCCGGATTACACTTTGCAGGTTAGCTCTCTAGTAATTTTTGGCTGCTGCCGTGGTATTGCTGAGGTTTACGTGTTTGACCCCACGGAGGCTGTGGCAGCATGGAGCATTGCCCCAATCAGGGGTTTCCAAGCATGAGGGGATGGGGTCGTGGGTCTATTAAACTGACAAGAGCATAGAGCATGAAATGGTCACGGGCTGATATAGTGAGTGGATTTTTAGAGATTCGGGTTTTAAAAGAAAGAGGGGCGCCTTTTCGGAGCCGAATTCTGGACAGTTGTTCTGCGAAGATTGCCCGAGGCATGCGTAACAGTAGACCTTCCTGAATTGGAACTGAGAAGGCCCACGTCACATCTTTCCACATGGAGATTTTGCAGCAACGGGGGGCTTGTGAGGGCTGCTTCTGATCCTACCTCTGTGGCTACCTTCAGTCGTTTTTGGAAAACGGCTTGTACTATTTGATAGTTTCCCTAAATAAGGACCCCAATATAGACCCCCAAATACGATAGTCCTTACTATGGGGACCCCCAAAAAAATACCCCTAATTTTGGGAAGCCCTAAACCCTGGATAGTAGCTTCAATCTTCTTTTCCATTATCCCTATATAGCCCTATAAAAACCTTACAAAACCCCTAAACCCTAAACCCTAAACCCCAAACCCTAAACCCTAAACCCTAAACCCTATTTCCAAAGTCTTAGTGCAAGCAGAGG
Source organism: Symbiodinium pilosum (assembly GCA_905231905.1). Lineage (NCBI taxonomy): Eukaryota > Dinophyceae > Suessiales > Symbiodiniaceae > Symbiodinium > Symbiodinium pilosum. The sequence continues at coordinate 18,137 of CAJNIZ010001729.1, forward strand.
CAGCTTGACCTTCCTTGGCAGGTCTCAGACCTCATCTTCGCCTCGACCTTGTTGAAGCAGGCATGGGGGCTTCCATAACTTAGGGGTGCCCTTTTGGGTGTCGCTATAAAATGAGGACTATAGTATCTTGGGGGCTACATTTAAAGTATTTTGAGGGCTACATGTATAGTATTTTGGGGGCTACATTTATGAGTTCTGGACACTTATCGTGTTCAGGGTGAATAGCAACAACAAGAGCTGGTCGCACGCATGGACCAACTCATGGCTCAGCAAGTCTTGAGTTGTCTTAGGGGAAGCTCCGGCATGTGATGAGAAATGTGTGGACACTTGGTTTGGCGCTGAGGGGTTTTGAATCTGCGCTTCTGTCAGACAAATTAACCGTGAGTGCCGACGAGGTAAATTTTTGACCTGTAGTCTAAACTCCTTAAAGGGGGTTACATAGGGGATTGTAAAGGGGAGTATTATAGGGCTTGTTAAGGGCGATACTGGGAGTTAAGAAAACGGCTTATCTAGGTTTAGTATGGCTTACCTGCATGAAAGGGGGTGGGGGCCTTTGTAGGCACTTCTCGTTTAATCTAGGGTGTTGTTGCGTGGCAGTCGTTGCCACACCATGAGGCCATGCCCGTCCTTGCCGAATGTTCAAAAGCTTCTCACTTTGACAGATGCCGCTGCCTGCTGAAGTGCACTTGGTCATGATCGCGCCTACAGGCGCCACTGAGGATGGACACTTGGGGTTATATAGGCTATATAGGGATTACAAAGGGTTATATAGGGATGATGGAAAACAACATGGAAACCACTATTTAGGGTTGGGGCTTTGGGGATTTTAGGGTTCTAGTCAGGGACTTCCAAGCTCTAAATTCATGAAACCTGCTGTGATTCGACAGCTTATATTGGGAGAATGGAAAAGAAAATGGAAACTACTACTATAGTATATTGGGGTTACACTGGGAGAACGGAAAAGAAAATGGAA
>CAJNIZ010001730.1:11725-28079 GCA_905231905.1 Symbiodinium pilosum
TTGATTGATCACATATATTTTATTAGTATATATATAAAAGAAATATATCTCCTAGCCTAGGTCAACGAAACGTACAAGGTCCTACACTCCTGATACCTTTCGAAATTCGGTACCCATAACTGACACGACTAAGTGAAGCCGAAATGTATTAACCTTGGCCTATATGACCCTCAACTAGAAGCCCCTTGAATGCCTTGCCAAAATTAACTGGCCAGAACTTGCAGAAGAGGCCTCTCGGGTTTTGCACACTAGATTGAAACGCCACATACCTCCCATTAAAGAAGAAAAAAGATGAGAAATTTGGTGGTCTTGTTGGCTATTGTTAGATCTCCCACTGGGCCCAAGGCATCCCATGGCCCTTAGATTCCTAAGCCATATCATGTGTGGAGTTCTTAGACATCCACGTGCCCCCTCCATAGTATCTTTAGCGCAATACACATGCATGGATAACCGTCTTTTCTATGAACCTGAACGAACCTTCGCTCGCATGGTGCTGTGCATCGTGTGCATCTCGTAGGTAAGCGAGCCCTGTAAACCATGATAAGATGTATTATCATGAGCCTTGGAAACTGCCAGCAGGGTTGATTGATATTTCGAAACCCATTCTTCAGAAAAGCTAGCTTACAAGTTCCCCTGCCCATGTTGTGATAAGGACTGGCATCCCGGACAAGCTTGCTGAAAGTGCAGCCTATCCTCCGCTGTTTGGCGAAGCTGTTGCAAGGTTTCACCTGCGTTACTACCATGTGCCCTGTCTTGTAATTCAGTTCCAAACACCGTCTCCTGCAGTGTAGATTAGTTGTGTAAAGCCTTCGAGCTCAATCTCTGAAGCACGTACTAGATCTGATCTTGCCCTAACTCACTTGTTGACCTCCCCTTCCTTCCCCCCAGGAAAAGCATGGTGAGCTGATCCGTGAGATGTTGTATGGGCCGAGCAGCCCATTTGCCGACATTGACCCGGAGAAGATTCGAGAGGACGGATCCAGTCTGTTGAGGAAGGCTGACATGTAATGCCTTGGATGGCAGCTGGGGTGTGTCTACTACATACCCTGATATACTAGAGAAGTACGTACTTTCATTATCTTTACGGGGTTCTACCCATTTCACGTTTTATCTTCGGGTGTCTAGGCTGGTCCGGAGGTGTCAGGGCCTTGGCTAGGGGGCTTCAGCTGCCGGGTTGGGCTTCCATGGCGGGCTTGAAGATTCGTGGAGAATTGTGTTCTTCACTCCATCAATTACTTAATCTGCTTGGCCTAATTGCACTCTTTTCGAGCTTTTTTGGGTTTGGGGTGCTAGAATTACTTGCTATCAAAGGCCTATAGCTTGCTGCACTATAGTCTTCACATGTCCTGGGGGATCTATAGAGCAGCAGTACATGTGTTCAAGAACAATTAGCCCAAGCAAGGTCTGCCTGAAAGAAAGAAACATGTTGACTGGTATGATGAAGGCTCCGTCAAAGGCCCGTCCCCCAACACAGGCTCACAAATGGACTCCTTTGCTCACTTTGATCGACCTTTTTCAGAATAGACTGGTCTCTTGAGATATAAAAATCCCAGCGCCCAAGACTCCAAGACAACCTGTGTGGCTTCTCGTGATCATTTCTGGCCGTGTAAATATATTGAAAAATTGTTGGTGGAATTGGTGTTTGCCCCATTGTTCTAGCATCTTCCATCCAATGTAGCCAGGGCCCTTTCAAGTGGCGCCACGGCCTCTTTGCCGACATCAAACAGTTCCTGAAGGATGAGATCAAAGCTGGCAACTACCGACCGACGCACAAGTACGGCCTTGACTAAGGGAGGCAGTTTTGGAACAAAGTGGGGTGCATTCCTTTTCACTCTGCTTGTGATGTTCATGGAGCACTATCTTGCTATAATCTTCCTGAGCCTACAGTGACCTTCTCGTATCAGAATGTGCCCCCGAAGTTCAAAACAATTTTATTAAAGCATCGCCTGTTTGCTACAAAGCGCAGTGATTTGCTTCAGGTAGCTGGGGCAGGTGTTTCTTTTCAGTCAGTTCTCCAGGGGAGTTAGGCTTTGCCTGGGATACTGAGGCTGGCAGCATGTGATCTAAACCATCCGTTTCATAGCACCTGCGCTGGTTTCCTATGAAATTCAAGAGCTGGAATGCAGCCGTGGCTCCGCGTCTGTAGAGCTTTCCTGCGTGCTGCTGCTGGTATACCTGCAGCAGGTTTCAACAGTGTGCAAAAATGCCACATTTGCCCCATTTTCGCTCCGAAACGCCCACGGGGCAGGCTACCGTGAAATGGCGTGAAATAGCGTGAAACCAGCGTGAAAGACCATTTTAGAACGTGAAAGACCATTTTAGAACGTGAACGACCATTTCGGGAAATCAGCAACAATCCTAGTGGCACTTAGACAAATTTCGGAGCATGAATGGCGTTAATGGGCGTGAACGGGCGTGAACGCCCATTTCGGTTGCTGGTGCAGCACGCTGCCTTGATCTTGCAAACAGAGCCCTGGACCATATAAAGCATATCTACGTGCAGGTTTTTGGATCGCACCTCAGGGAGCCATTGCTAGTGGCTAGATTGCTTAGGGTTCCAGGATGACCGATAAGCGTGCATCGCGGGATGCCCGCGACGCGGCGCAAGCAGAACTTGAAAAGGCGGCCAGACGAAGGCAGAGGCAGGCTGAACTCGACATGTACCAGAACACTATAGCACGCTTCCATTGTGCTGAAACTATGGAAGACCTACCCTGGATTTGTGAGCTGTCATGTACTCAGAACTATAATATATTATCAGTGTGAATCATGTTATAAGCCCAACATACTTCGTCATCCGACAAGGTCCGATGATGCTCTAAAGCAAGCCCAGCAACGCCAGAGTGCTGCTGAGAAGACTGGAGAGCCAGGTCGGCCCAGAGTTTGCCTTGTTTGGGGGATTTAGGGGTCAGAAGGGTTAACGGGCTTGATGTAGCTTTGGTGTTCGACATTGCCCCTTTCCCCAACTAGTGGACCCAGCAATGTTTCAAAGAGAATTGATATAAAGAGGATGGAATACCATGCAGCCAGTCCACAGTGTGAAATCTAGGCTAAGGGCCATGTTTCCCCTCAAGTAGCCCAGAAACATAGACTGCAAATGCCCAATCCACCGGAGCCTGCGTGAGCAGAATACTCCAGCTTCCTCTAGCCGTGAAGACCACTTGCGCGTATGTATACTGCAAGACAAGTTAGGTCGTAGAGCTGTTACATTGGGTTTGGTAGAATGCTATGTTGGATAGATAGATATACCATAGATGTGTATGATTTTAGCGCTGGCTTATCAAACGGGCCTATAAGCCACTCAGGTCGCAACCCCATTGAAAACAACTCTTGATCATGATGATATGATATGATGATATGATGATGATGATGATGCTGATGATGATGATGATGACGATGATTATGATCAAGTATTAATATTTGGAGTGGCTTCCAGTCCATTGTGTCAGGGGAAATCACGATCCGGATCAACAATGACAACCACTGTGGCGCTTCAAGGGTATGTTGGTTTTGTACATGTGTGTGTCTTGTTTTCGCCAAAACAAAGTAATATGTTTATCCTAGATTTAGGCTACTTCCCTACCTATATATATATATATGTGCACCATTTGTTTCACTAAGCGCACTTCTTTCAACTATAGCTAACGGGTCCATGTGAATGTATTATATTAAGAGATAATAGGGCTGCTTAGCTTAAAACACTGGGTCCTAAATTACTTTTGAGAGGAGCTACAGAAGTGGCAAAGGATAGGAAAAGACCACTTCCAACACCAGCTCGCGCAGCTTCGGCGCCTGCAAGGCATGAGGCGATTTGTCGGACCCCACAGGACAAAATTCTGCGAAGAAGCACCCCGCCCGTTCTGCACAGCGACTCCCGAGCTTCGATCACCCCAAGCCAGCCGAGTGCTAAGAAGGGCCTGCCAAGTGCTGAGAAGGGTGGCAAGGACGCCAGTGTTAGCACCGGGCCTGGACCAAGCCCTGAGGAGCCTGCTGCACACCCAAAACTCAGGCTTTCCTGCAAGTCACCCGCCCCTGGCCCTAGCAAACGCAAAGCGAGCACCTGTGACAAGAAGAAGCCGCGGAAGCAAACAAAAGCTAGCAAGCAAGCAAAAGCGAGCAAGCGCGCAAGAGCAAGCAAAGGAAGCAGAGGAAGCAAAGGAAGCAAAGGAAGCAAAGGAAGCAAAGGAAAGAAAGGAAGCAACGCAAGCAGCAAAAAAGCAAGCGTGGCAAAAAAGACCTTGAAGAACAAGGGCAAGAAGACAGCGGCCAAGAGTCGCCCTGCGCCCAAGACTTCTGAGCCGCTGCCACCTGCAACCGAGGCTGCCAGAAAAAGCAAGCCGGATGTGCCCAAGGCCAGTGCGCCTAGTCAAGGTGATCACCTTCCAGCGCTCTGGAGACCAGTGGTCCCGGAGGTGAAGCCAAGGGGTCCTGATCAGGCCACTGCCCTGCCAGCTCTGCCAGCCCCAGCTTCCTGTGTCGCGAACCCGGACGAGATGGAAACACAACCGCTCCCTAGTATGGAAAGCCCACCCTGGCTTCAGGCCCCAGCAATCCCTGCGAAAGAGCACGGTCTGGCACTCCCTGCGAAAAACGAGGCCCTGGCACTCACTGCGAAAGACCAGCCCCTGACAACCCCTGCGAAAGACCAGGCCCTGACAACCCCTGCGAAAGACCAGGCCCTGGCAACCCCTGCGAAAGACCAGGCCCTGCCAATGCCTGTGAAAGAGCAGCTTCCCAACAGTCCTGAGATGCTTCGTCAAAGCATCCTCGAAAACCTCAAAAGGTGCACCACGCAGGACTGGAGTCAATTTGCTTGCTGCTGAGTGGAAATGTGCCAAAGATCGAAGGCACTCCGGAACCGCCCGCGCCCTTTTCGCCTGCCCCCAGCAGTGTTTCCCTTTCCTTGAGCAATTTCTCCTTTGATGACACAACCCAGGACAAACCCAGCACTGAGCCAACGAATGGCCCTCAGGAGGATGCCACGCTAGATGAGAAGAAGGCAAGCAAGGATGATGAGGCAAAGGAATTTGGGCAGGATGACAGGAGGAAGTCCAAAGAGGAAAAGGCTCGCAAGGAGCAAGGAGATGAGGAAGGTCAGAAAGAGCAGAACTGCAAGCGCGGCAAGAAAGGCGAAGGGAAGGATGATGCGAAGGAAGGAGAGGAGAAGGAGCTGAGTGAGGAGCAGAAGAAAGATCTTGTCCGGATCAAGAAAGCTCGGCACGCCAGGTACATGAGGTTCTCTCGCAGTCTCAGCAGTACCCCGCTTAGTTGTTGCAATGGTTGCACGCTGCAATAGGATCCTAACTAATCTACTCTGTGTGGCCAACCTACCCAATCCTCTTCACCCAGCTTTGGTCTGCCATGAGCCTATCCACTGGATTAACAACTCTCAGTCTTCAGTAAATTGTCAGAACCATTAGAATCTGGACGCACTGTACCATGATAATTATACGTAACCTTGGCTACTGCGTGCTGTTTGCAATCCCCTCTACTTGCGTTCTACACGGGGGAGCTGAGTATGCTTAAGCTACTAATACTGCTGTAGTATAGTATACTATACTATTTATTATATACTAATATTACATCTATAGAGGGAAGCACCTATTGTCTCCGAGCTGCCTGCCCATGGCCCATGGTGCCCAACAATTTCTGCAGCTTCCTCAGGACTTGTAAACTTAATTAGGATTTGTCAGAGGTATCCACTATGTTGCTACAGTCCCACCTATCTGCTACCAGGATGCCCGTGTATTCTGTTTCTGATCTAATAATACGTGGTACAGAGAATGCGAAATCTGAGAGAAATTTGCTAGTTTCTAACGTTATTATCATCTCAGGCAAGAATGCCCCTCCGGAGATTCGCAAGGCTGGCAGGAAGGCCTTCCACTGCTTCTTAGCTTCGTTTTCAAAGTTGGATAACTGTTCGGTCCTTTTTCAAAGATTTGGGAGATGACGTCAGCGTTCATCTAAAACTTTCGCCCTGGCTTGCATGTACATAATGTACAGGAGGGGGTCTCCACTTCAACAATATGAAGTAGTATTCTCTACCTGGCTTTGTGGCACGCGTGCTACAAATCGGGCTGCTGTGTGAGAAGCGTTTCCCTAAATCAGCCTTCCCCAGGGTAGCGTGGGATGTGCACATTGCGCGATTGGGGTAAACAACCTGAGGCTCCGAGAAGTTGTCCGTTCTGCAGGAGCAGTGGCTGCAGTGCGATGGCAACTGGAAGAAATCCAGCTTCTATCTGGAGATCAAGAAGTCCAAGGCTGAGCGGAAGAGAGGCTGCCGAATGTGGATGACGCGAGCGCAGCTCATCGCGAAGTACGGTAGCGCAGCCCTAGCGGACGAGATCATCTCCAACAAGGAGGCTGACCCAAGCGGCACACAGACAAAGGATCACCCAGAGGCTCCGGGCAACAAGGACCCCACGTCTACAACAGTCTTGAATTACAATTGCTATAGATTATAATTACCCTGGCGTTGAATTGCCCCAAACTCCCAGCGAAATGTATCATACCGCTACACATGTCCAAATACATCAGGAGCTGCGCTTGTACCTGGTGTGGGACAGTGAAGCTGAGATTACTGAAGAGGATGAGGTGTTGACTAGCCTCATGTCCTGCGCCGATGAAGACTCTGATGATGAGTCCTCCCGTCCAAGGGCTGCCAAGCGCCGGTGCCACAAGCCTGCGGATGACAACAAGAAAAAGAAGAAAAAGAGCAAAAGGACGAGCAGCAGTCAGGATGATGACACGGAAGATGGGAGCGCTAGCGAGGAGGAACCGCTTTCTTGCAACACGTGTCACAAAGCCAGGTAGAGAATGGAACTAAAGTTTATTGGGCCTGCTTATTCTACAAAGCTGTCATGCTGTCTTGGTACACAGTTGACTACGAGTGGTTTCCACAGCAAAGCTCAAGAAAGGGGTCCCTGGAACCCTGAGAAGAGGTAGGCCATAGGAGGTGCAACACTTGGGGTCTCCTGACAGCAATTAGGAAGTAGGCGTTTATAATCCTATTACGTATATACTATGTGAAGGCGTTGTAATGGAAGTACACTGGGCATGAATAGCGGGGACCCGGGTTGTATCATCAACAGGGACCAAGGTTGTAGGGTCTTCATCCCTATGTGGGCTCTCAGGTGCATGATCTCATTGAAATCTGGGTACCCTGATCACACACACGAAAATTATGCGCTGTCATCTCGGCACTTACCACCAGGAATCTACGATTGTTCTCGCAGTCGCTGAATTAGTTCTCTTTTGTTGCGGTATAGGGACACCTAAATAAACCCTAATACACTCCATTATTGAACCCTAACAAAGAATGCTTTATAGACCTTATAATAGTTTATCCCGAAATCCGAAATCATGTTGATAATGGGCTGGGCATGAGTATCTGTTCGGAGCGTGACTTGGCAGCAGGGGTATAAAGTCTACCATAAGGGAGTACCATTCTGGACAACCATTAGCCAGGGTTAGTCAAGGTCAGTCATGTAGTAAGTAGCAATGTTGGGCATTGGAAGCTGACACGATCATTAGTTTGTGTTGGGGTTTAGTGACCAATTTGGGTGGTAGAACAAACATCCTAGGTCTGCAGGGTAAATTATGGGTCCAAATATATATATACATATTACATTGTAGATGGTATAAGTGCATGCAAGATGCACGCAAGGGGTATAGACATGAACGGGATCCCTCTCTAATGTTAGTCTAGTGGATTTATAAACTATATTAGGTCCTGGGGTCCATCTAACCTGCAGCCCAAGTAAGCAACCCAGGGTCCATGTTTTTAAGGATGTGCATGTGCAATGTGCATCAGCTGACACGGTAGCGTAGGCTTCGACTTATCATGTATTATAACATATGGTCTATATACCTGGCCCCCACGTAACCCTCATAATTTGCCACAAGCAAGCGCATTGGTATGTCGCAGATGGTTGAGCGTATATACTTCTTTGCTGAATGCATTTTTGATGTTATATGGCCGAAAAATGCAAACCCTTACCAAAGGCATGGTGACGCTCCACGTCCCCGATTCCTCATCAACCCATTCTATAGGCTTAAAATAATACTACAATAAATTTCTAAAGCCAAGGCTTTGTTTGCAGCCCTCTTTCAGGAGTCGTCATCTAAGTCACGCAAGAAAAAGGGCAAGAAGTCGGGAGGAAAGAAGAAGAGGGGCCAGAAGGCCAGGAAGGGAAAGAAAAGCAAGGGCAAAAAGGAGACAAAGGAGCAGCGCGCAAAGCGCGAGCAGAAGGAGAAGGAGCAGGCGGAGAAGGAGGAGAAGAAGGAGCAGGATAAAGCACGAAGGGCCGCCTACGCGCAGGCCAAGAAGGCCCCTGTTTCCGATATCATACTGGGAGATAGAAACATGCGTCCACGCAACTACAGCAACACAGGTAATTCTATTCAGCGAAGCGCTGGAAATACCTTGCAACATTAATGAACCCAAGGCCATTGGTGCCCTGAACGACGCGATCCAGAAAGCCTTGGACAAGCAGAAGAAGATCCAGGGCATGCTTCTCGCCTGGGATTTCAGAACTATTGGATGCCATCCTGGTTTACTGAAATGGGCTATACACCCCCAACACCATGGTCTGGAGTTTACTCACGGGTGTGGAGATCTGTAGCCCCTTGGGCCCCACAAGTTATGCATATACAAATCATACATTAATTAGTTCAAATTGCATTGTATATATACTATTGTAATGGTTGACGGCTACGTGCGCAGACCCAGTCGGCCAAAATTTAAGATAGGGAACGGGTACATGCCTTTAGCGTGGGACAGTTGAGTGTTCACTAGTCTAATAAATTCAGACTTCTGCATTTGGTGAAGGGTCCAGGGTCCAATGCAGGGTTGCGCAATACTCGTGATCAAATTTTATAAGCCCCTAATTGGTCAATGCAAGCTTGTCAGGTCAACAGGGTCCCAGGGTTGTTACTGGTACATAGTTTGAGAAATGGCCACCTGGCGAATACGCAAGGGAGCTAATAACTGCTTGGGCCATATATAGATAGATCCAATCTTGAAAAGGTAGCTAGGAAATGTTAATTATTGCTCTGGCCCCCTTAAAAATGGTCGTATACTTGACGATTCCATTCTTAGGATGTGTTAGCCCATAAAAACACGGTGCAGAAGGTTACTGAGATTTTGCAGCAACAAGTGCACTATGTCAACTATGCACTGCACTAGTCTCCCAGGGGAGCCAGTGTTTCCCTCCCAAGTATAGTCCCTCGAGTGTTCAATGTGCAGCTTTGCCTACGGGGTGCCAGCTTTTTCTAGCTCTTCTCAATTGTGATGAATGCTTGAAAACCCCAGTTGGTTTCGAGTCATGCATGATTAACAACAAAAGCACGAAATAGCCACTTTTTGTTCCCAGGAAATCTTAACTTTGTGAAGCTGACCCAGTAGTAGTCTTTTGCAACCCTGCCCCTGTCATATGGTTAGGCGCTGCTGTGATGAGTCATTATTGTTACTACCGCTGCTGCTGCTACTACTACTACTACTAATAATAATAATAATACGACAACCACAATTATGATCCATGTTAACTACTATCACTAGCACTTCTCCCTCTTAGTAGTGCTACTACTATACACTGCCACCACCGCCGCCGATGCCAACACGACCACCTCCTCTACCACTATTGCCGCCGCTGCCACCGCCAGCACAACAACATCACCACCATCACCGCCACCACCATCACTGCCACTGCCGCCACTGTGAGTAGTACTAGTTATTGAAACGACCACTACTCTAGTGTAGTGCTACCACCATCACCACCGCCACCAATGTGCCATGCATGACTAATACTGGCTTATTCGTGTAACACGAGGAAGTGCTGTTGCAGATCTGCGCATGCATGGTAGGAGATTCTGTAGGGTTTGGAAGTGTGTTTCGGGTTTGGGGGTGTACCAGGGGTCTTCAGAAGGCGAGTTGTTGGCAGCAAAGCGCTCACTGCCTAGATTGGGCGCACTTAGGAGGTTGCTATTCGCGTAAGTTTCATGAAGCCGTTATGGGTTCCTACTTTTTTCAAGGCATGAGGATTGTGCTCTTTAGCCAGTTCACCCGCACTTGCCAACTTCCCCTGACCTTGAAGGAACCCAGGCTGACGACCCCCATGTGTGTTTGTAGGCATGCCAAGCAGATCCACTATGGCGCCCCTGGCCCCCTTATGAGATAGTCGTTGTTATTATGGTATATGAACCCTACCCCAGGTGAACCACATACTATGTGTTCCTGAATCTGATTGAACAGCCGCTTCCTGTACAGCAGAAGCATCCCCGAAGCCTCTTGATCAATTGACCACAGTAAAAGAAGCGAAACCCTATTTGTTGTTTCCAGGTAATGACGTACTACCTTGTTTTAAATAGCCCCCAAGTGCTGAATATGAAGTCTTCATATAATAATCCTAGACGGGGTTCCTTACTCAACTTGTACTTGACCTTCTTCCTGCCCAACCCCTAGCCGAATTACCATCTTGTAGCCCCAAACCCTGCGCCAAGTATTCTGCCGTTTCCACAGCAAACCCTATATAATATATATACAATTACTGGGCCTTGATTGATATTAACAAATTCATATCACATATAGCAATACGAGGCGCATCTAACTCCAAGTCCCAGGAGATGAGAAAATGAAATTGGCAGGTCGAAGCCCCTTCGCGAGGCCATCGAGGATGATTTGGAGAAAGAGAGAATGGGTCTCGTGGACCTTCGCGACCGGCTGCAGGGAATGGTGGATGATCAGGAGGATTGGACAAGTAAATAATAATAATGATTCGGAACTCAAAGACGAATACGCGATAAAGAGGTTGCTTCTTCAGTTTCTCTCCGTTGCACTAGCTTCCTCTATGCTAGATCTAGCTCCTATTCTGTGCCAGGACTCTGGTGCCACAATAGGTTATATATGGTTATATACTCCCTCAAGAATTAATAATATATGTAGATCGACAGCTAGCTTCTCTAGACAGTGGGTGTGAGCATCATCGTGAGGAGGAGACTGATCTACAGGAAGCTGCCAGCAAAGCCGATGAGCTTATTGAGAGGTTTGCAGATTTCGTCAAGCGAACCTGCATTCTGTAGGGCATTATCATGCCTGGATCGTTCACTGCGTGGGTTCTCAAGACCTGCTTGCAGCTTATCTTTCGATTTCAAAATCCCTGGGGAGCAACAACTTAGCTAGTGGTGCGATGCTTCTAGAATCCATTCCGGTACATCTAGGGTCTGGAACCTTTTAAATTTTCATTACTGGTACCAGGTAGCTATGTACTCGTGCACAAACTACACTTACATGAGGTCCCAACAATTTACTCTTCGTGTTCTTGCTCCCAGGTCTATACCGAGGGTGCTTCTCTAGATCAGCTGCTGCAGCTTGAAAGGTTTTAATTTCATGCTGGAATACCAGTGTGAGATGATCTTAATGTGCATCCTGTGCTTGAATGCAAGCGCGGGCGTCTTTGCAAGAATTGCCGAAGGCTCACCTACCAGCTCGCAGGGTGGCAACGCTCGAAACTATTAGTTGACCAACGAATGCATCTCGATCTACGAGCAACTCTTGCTTGTACTCAGCTCTCTCATTTACTGACCAGCTTATAATTCAGGCTGCCCGTCCTAGTGACTACAAATCTACTCTGCAGGCGGCAATGGGTCATCTTCCTCAAGACTTCTGGAGAATATGGTGGATGATGTTGGGAGTGGAGAAACTGGACTGCAGAAGTTGTAGCTCTAAAATTTTCGTACCCGAAAAAATGTTTACAGAATCCTCACTGAACCTGGGGATCTACTTCTACTAGGGCGCATACGGCTACACACCCAACCCTGAATTCCCATGATCTTCCAATTATATAATAGCTGCCCTGAGATAATATTACATACAAGTTTGATGATTTCAAATCTGGTCCTGATCTAACGTCCGCTTTTGCTAGTACAAAAAAGCGCAGTGCTGAGGCAGTCACGTTGCACAAGGCCATGCGCAACATCCGATCCAATGTGGCTGTGCCTTGGCAGCTGCAACTGTCGCTCTGGAGGTTGGGACTCAACTTAGGGCTGCCCTGCTTTGTCCACGTCTAGTGCTTGGTGCCCTATACGATGATCATCTTGGTATCTATTCGTACTACCCTCTAAAACATCGAGAAGAAAATCTAGAATTGTGTAAAGGGCGATCATGAACGGGCCTGATAACTTAGCACCCGTGGGCCTAGAGGAAGCCTCTAGCAATCCTAGGACTCGCAGAAAAAATCTGGAATTTCTGGAAAGCTCGCCAGCTATTCCGGCAAGAATGATTCACGTGATTTCTGGAAGACGATGCATATTCCTGTGGCTGCTTGGCTTCCCCCTGCTTCTGACGTTAATTTGAGCAAAGCCACAACCAACCTCTTTGTCCGTTCCCGTATCTTACATCTTGGGTTTAATTATGTATGGTTCACGGCCACCCCCCTAGAACACAAATGAAGATCATGAACGACTTGCGAAAGTCATCTTTCGAATTTGTACACTATACCTTCCGGAGTATTGACCACTCATGAAACGAGCTACGCTGCGCCTTTCAAATGCAGTTCTCCAATGCACCTCACTCAGGGGTGGGCATGTGACACTACGCAAGGCAAAACCTTTGCCAACATACGTTTCCGACAACCTGACCTGGAGCCAAGTCTGATAATCGTTTCTATTTGTGTTTGTTACATTCCGGTATACATCTAAAGAAACAACAAATTCAGGACATGACATCCATCCGCGTGCCGATCAAGCTGGATGACAAAAATTTTGAGATCAAGAAAGTTTATATGCTGGACCCTCATCGGATAATGGCTTACCTGTTCAATGAGGTTCAGGTGCGCATACCTGAGGCTGCAGTACATGAGTACTGGCAGCGTGCCCGTACGCTCCAGGAGCCTTGGGCTACTTGCCATCCTGCTAGTCCGAGCCACATTCCTATAGGAATCTACGGGGATTCGGCTCGAATTGACACTACTTTCGCCAGTGAGAAAGTGTTCGGCCTCTTCATCAGTCTGCCGCTTTGGAGACCTAGGTCTATACGATATTCCAGGTTCCTCATTTTTGGCATAGAAGAAATGCATTGCTGGAAACACTTCACCGTAGATGCTGTTCTGCGCAGGGTCGTTTGGTCCCTGAACCTCTTATTTACTGGTGCAATGCCTTTGGTGGACTTTCAGGGCACAGTGCTTCCCACCCCCGCCCGCAGCTCCATCTGCGAGAACGACGCAAGATTTGCAGTGACGGAAATCAGAGGTGACCAGCTGTTCCACAAGGAGATTTTCCGCTTTACCTCCTCTTGGACTTGGAAATCCTTGCGGGTCTGTTACAAATGCGACGCGAGGTCCCGAGGAGATTGCCTGTACTACACCTTTGATGACTGGCTGCCTACAGAGTTTACCTTGGAACAGTTTCTGGCGCAACGAATGCCACAAAGAAATCTGAGTGCCTTGATTGAACTTGCCATGCGCTATCCATAGATCGTGATGCTCCCCTGTCACATCTATCTAGCTTGCGCTCTTTTGAAATCCCATGTAGTCCGCATCTGTTTACCTTGCTATCACGCAAGCTGTTATGTGTGCGTGGGGCCTAGACGAAATTATGTTCTTGAATTCCCTGAGGCCCTCTATTGTCTTTGGTAGGGTTCCATCCTGGACTTATCAAATTCTGCTCCATGCATTGCATCAATCTGGGACTGCTCTATGCTGCAAATGGCTCCAGCTTGCAGCCTGGTTGCATGTGCAGTCTCCGGATATATCACCTTCCTTGGATGACCAACGTAACATCTTATCCTTGTAATGGAACCTGCATGCGTATACTTGCCTGCAAGGATGACGTTATGCCATGAAGGCTTCTGGGGACCAGTGCAAGAAAGTGTGAATGCGATGTTTGCTTCCGCCTACTTGCACTTCAAGGCATGGTGCAAGATGAGGAAATTAAGCTGCTCGCAGCCAATGTTTACCGAGGGCCTTGTGTCTGGGCTGAAATACGTCGACTGCTTCGATAAATGATATTTGAAGAGATGTTGCCTGCAATCCCACCGACCTTTTTACTGACATGCCTCTACAACCAACTGCAAATCTTGCACGGGGTATTATAAACTCTCTAATGTTCAAGTTGTCGGGTATGAGCACCAATTTGTCCAATCGACATGCTGAGAATTAAGCTGACCCCCTTGTCATGGTTGGCACTGCGATGCTGTGTTTTTCTCTGTATCTGATTTGCCAGCTATAGCTATACATATATCTAGTAGAATCTGTATGATAACTTTAAAATGTTATCCATAACGTATCTATACCGGGTTGGGTTAGAAACCAATTTCTGGCATCTGTTGCACGGTATTAACTAAACTTTCCTTTTTTGAGTGTCATGTACGATCTTACCATGCTATAACAGCTAAGGTCTGCAAGAAAAATGGAGACGTACTCTTCACTGGGAAGGCCTACAACAACAGGGTTGTGCTGGAATGGCTAGCAGCCTGCCTACGGGAGCACGCGCAGAGTGACTACATAGATGAGCGGGTGCCCTGCATGGCGTTGGCGATGACCCTCAGCCGCGCTGGCCTGTAGATCCCCCTGAAGATCAGAGTGAATGTTTCAATGATGCTGCTACCCAATTTGCCCTAGCCTATTCTATTCTGTTTCTTCTGAGCTCAACCCATAAGATGCCAAGCTGCACATGTGCAGCGCTGCTCGAGGACGTCGCTGGCGCAGTTTTTCGGCAACATGGAGCGCGCAGGGCGCTATTTGAATCTTGCCTATTATTATCTGACAAAATATATACCCTTTGCAGTCTCAAGACCCCAGGCAGATCCAATCGTATTGGTCCGGTGATATATAACAGTTTAATCTCCTACAGGCTGGCAACTGCCATTCTTCCGTGTTCATTTGAGGTGTAAAATTTCTTTCCTGATGCTAGGCCTATATAGGCGTCCTGACTGGATCTAAAAACAGCTAGGAGCGAGGAAGAAGCAACTGCGCTTTATGAGAGCGGCAAGAAGTTCTGCTCGAGCTACGTGGCACTCACAAGGATGTCACTGAGGCCCATGATTTCATTCAGATCATAATATTAATTTCACGTTCTTCTTGACATTGTACTAGCTAGACTAGTCTAGTAAATAAGAAGCAAGCTGGCTCCCCTCCTGCTATACCCATGCAATCGATCGAAGTTTTGATTCTTTTAATGCTTCTTCCACGCTGGACGTTATATATCTGAACTTTCCTAGCGGAATAATGCCCCCTGTGCTTAAGATGCTAGACTGATTCGATTCAGCTTGGAGCCGGGTCACCCCACTTTATGTTTCAATTCCTTTGTTCCCCATCTTCTAGTAGTTCGGGAGATAAGTGCCCATCCAGGCTCAGAAAACATGAATGGCTTCTGCGCCCCAAACTCCATGTATCTTGGAGCTCTACCAGCAAGCTTTTCTTAAAAATGAACGTCGACTGACCAACACGGGTGGTACTGTATAGATGCTGTGTATATAACTTTTGGATGAGCTGGATTCTTCTTAGGTGCTATCACATCTGCTGGTGGATCTCCGAAGGTTCAGTGCCTAGGCTAATATTAAATCATATGGCAAGCGATTTTCATGAACCAGATCCTAAGGCCGACCTACTTAAAAACACGATAATGGAGTAGCCACGTGGAAATCTGAGGAAGAAATCCTCGCTTTGAGCACTGCTTTGCAGATGAGGATGCGATGTCTTGGCTGAAGAGTTACTTATAGATAATGTGGGTAGTATTTTGGGCTCTGCTGATGCTGTTCGCGTTCGTATTACACATTATATAAGTTGTTTCCCTGGGATATGTCTTTGGATGATTTGAACACTAAGAACTCTGCTCTACAGCTCATGCTCGACACAAACAAAAACACTTGATGCGATGTGCTCGCCTGAGGCCCTCGGATGTGTGCATCTAAACGATCTATGACGGGTTAGTTCACGCAATTCCAGGGCGCTGGTTATTTTCAGGGTCTGTGATCCGAATCATCAATATGATTGCCAATGCCCAGATCCCCCTGAAGGTTGCGCTCAATGAAAACGAGGATCTCCAAGTTTCATGGCTGGCATCTAAAGAACCGGAGGACTTCTGCAGCTCTTATAATTGAGTGGGTACTCATGATAACCAATTGAGCCTTGTATATCTAAGGCTGAACTCATCAGCCGGCCTGCGGATTCGACACCGCACATGAGTTTTCGCAAGATAAAAGCATCGGAGCAATTGCTTTAGGTTGCAGGTTAATATATTCGGTTGACATGTCCCCAGGAATCGCCCTAGAACGTGATTAGCGTGAATACAAACGACCATTCCAGGAATAGTCTTTTATTCAACGACCATTACTGGAATCGCCTTTGGAATCTCAGGG
>CAJNIZ010001731.1:0-28077 GCA_905231905.1 Symbiodinium pilosum
AGGGTAGGGCTATAGGGATTGGGGGTTACACGGTTTTCCGAAAACGACGACAGTTCTGCATTTCGCGACGACAAAAAACAAGAAGTCACAAGCGAACCAACTTGAGAAGTCACAAGCGAACCCCGGGAGAAGTCACAAGCGAACCCTCTACCCATGGACTACTTGTTGTAAAGTCGATGTTCCTCTGCGCTGCCTGTGTTTTGGGGTGTGAGCGGAGCGAAATGCCCCCAAGGGCTAAACAACTCCGTCTGCAATGTCGCGTCTGGACACACAGTTGCTAAACCTGTTCACATCTCCACGCCATGCCCTCGTTAACAGACACAGCCAAGCGAAACAAAATGCCCCCAAGGGCCGGAACCACCGCGGCTGCACAGGTGCAGGCACAAAGGACACAAAGAGGCAGCTATGACAGGAAATTGACATCTAACGCAAATCCAGGATCTTGCTACGGGCTACATGGGCTACTTGTTGTAAGGTCAATGTTCCTCTGTGCTGCCTGTTCTTTGGGTGTGACGGGCGGAGCGAAATGCCCCCAAGGGCTAAACAACTCTGACTGCCATGTCGCGTTTGGACACACACTTGCTAAATCCATTATATCATAGTTTTGTTCACAGGCACCTCGAAGCGAAGCAAAATGCCCCCAAGCAAGGGCAGGACAGCTTCGAGTGTACACTTACATGAGACATCAAAGGCCAAAAGGCAATGCGTCGGGCAATGCAGATACGCCTGATGAATTGTGCATACCTGTCTTCAGGCTCGACGCAAAGCGACATATAACACCCCAAGGGCGAAACAATTGGAGGGAATCTGGTATTGTCAGCATACCTCAGCTACCATCCCTTGCAACAGTCTAGGAGACTTCCTCCATTGAAAGCAGGCTCTTGTGACCGCATAGCGTCTTGGTTGGCTTTCAGAGCTCTGTGCAAATATCCAATAGTTAAGTTCGTGATGAAACGCTTAGGAGGGAAATGCTCGCCCTTAAGCCCGTAAACCCTATGTATCCCAAAAGCCAGCCCAGGCATGCTCCGTCTTTGGCATCTACCTGAGCTTGGGGCTATTCACGGGGAGAGGGCTCCAGGCTAAAGGGCTTTGGGGACCTTTGATGTCTAATGCAGACACCAACAGAATTACTTTGACGTTTTCGGGGCATACTCTACTCTAGTTCTATGCTATATAAGGCAGGATATGAGAAGATCATTTTGGTAAGCATTCGGTCTGGCACCCTGCACCCTAAACCCTGGAGCCTGAAACCCTACGCCCTAAACTCTACACCCAGAAGCTGAAACCCTACACCGTAAGAACTCAACCCTAACCCCTCAACCAGGGAGCTCTTGGGTTCCAGCTATGAGTTTCAGGTCTATGCCTCCTGGGATCTGCTTACCTTAGAGCCTTGTCCTAAGCGACCACTATTAGGGGCCAGAAATCTCCATTTCAGGAAACCAGGAGCGTCTTTGTAAACAAGAATGCTGAATTCTAAAGGCTGACCGTCTACGTGGGTTTAAGATAAAGCTGCCTTGCCACTTAGGACCCCCAAAAAACAAGTATCCCAGGCCCTAACTTTGGGAAACCCGTATATGAAGCCTGAAACCATACACCCTCAGACCCTGATTAAACTTTAAGCCCTTAACCCTTTTACCCCAAACTCGTATCTTGTGCCAAGGCACTCCCTTGGCAGACTCTTTCCGATAGCAACTTGGATTGGCGCCAGCGTCTGTTCACGCGGATCCTGCGCGCAATGAACTGGGTCAGGGGCTTCTGTAGCAGGCCGAAACCCGAGAAACCCGAAGGCCCAAAAGCCTAACGATGCAGTTGAGGGTGCCGCAAGCCACGACGTTGAGCGAAGTCAGGATCTTCTTGTGCGTTGGGTCTTGAAGTCACAATTTAGATCGAGCTTTTCATATATGAGACGTGGACAGGGCCTTTCGTCAAGACATAAAGTGGTCTACCTCATGCTGTTCACGCGGTCACCCCCTCAACAACACTCAGGTGATGAGCCCAGGCGAGTTCACGCAAGGCCAAGCAATACAACATCTTTCAAGCAATTAAAAAAGAGTACTAGTCGAATCTCCACTTTAGCCTGAGACAGGTCCCTCCCAACAATGCAGATCGCAAAGGGCGTGACTTTAGACCCACCAAGGAGGAAGTGCATCCCACACAGAGAGGCTTCCCAAGCAGTCCTGCTTTTGAACAGCGTATCGCATGGCACCTGCGAAACATGCTGCCATGAACTCATGTGTCTTGCGCAGGCTCGCAGGTCAGGGAATCAGGGCCGGGCATGCAACGTAATGACATTTGATTTACTGGAGCTTAAGGGGCAGTGGCGGAGTGAATACAGGGACCATTATAGGGGAATATATGGGGATTACTTAGGAATTATTACAAGGATCCACTCCCCCACTATCCCTCAGGCGCCTGTCAGTTCAGTTGCAAAGCCCCAAAAGAAAAGAGTGCGATCCAGGACATTTGCTTCATTGCCTCGTGTTCCATTCAATCATACCTCCACTCGAGTCCAAGGTGGTTTGGGGCTTCTAGGGTTTCCCACTTCTTGGATCCTAAACCAAAGGCTCCTTCCAAGAGAGGATCTCCGAAAGCCCACCTTATAAGAGCCTCAGGGTATCCCCTACATCATCCCCGTTGAATGAATCCTTCTCAGACTATGCCATTTTGGGCAAGGGGCTTCCCTAGGAATCTACCCTGCCTATGGGTGCAGTACGATGGATGGCTCCTTCATCGCAAGCGTAAGAAACACAAACAGATACAACTACACAGGACCCTGCCACAGGTAAACCCCGGAAGAAATCCCCGCCTGGGGGTTCTGCTGCATCTCCCTGGTGGCTTTGGGGTGGAGGCGCCTCGACATCAGACCTCGGACTTCAGGACGTGCAGTGTAAGAGCTTGGAACTCCAAGGTTTGGGTTTTAGGTTCAGGGCGTAGACTTTTAGGGCTTCTGGAATGTAAAGTCCAGTGTAAAGCCTCAAGCCAACACCGTCGTCTCCAAGAACAGCTCAGGCAACCCAGCTGCTGGCAGCAAAAATGATCTTAGCATGCCCGGGCCCTGCATAAAAGGTTTCTAGGGTTTAGGATCCCAAGACGGCGTAAGGTAGAGCTCCCCTGATGGGGAATACTCGGGTGCTTCTTGGGACAATGATAGAATCCTATTCCTTGCTGCTTCAATACTCAGTAGGCGAAAGAACGGCTCAAGACACTAAGTGCCCATCCACAAACACTCTCCAGATGCCACAAGCGCTAGCAGAAATATCTTGAACCCCAAGCCCCTACTGAGCATCACGTGGCGGTCTGGAACCTGAACAATGACAATACTCATGGAGCTTCTTGTTGCAGAGGCATTTTGCAAGCTCTGATATGGGAGTTGCTCCTAAAAGTCCCTACGAACTTATCCCTATAAAGGCCTTCTTTAACGTCCTGCCATGCTCCTTAGACATGCTTATTGCTCCCTGGATGTATTGAGTTCCTGGAAGCCCCTGACTACACCCCATGCACAACAATGATATACTTTGGGATTCTTGTCGTAGTAGTCTTTACTCAGGATTTCGGGCGTAAATCATCTATATAACTCCCCAACTTATAACTCCTATGTCCCTTTAAAGGGAGCCCTGTGAGGCCGTGCAGCAAAGAGGATTGCCGTCTACTTTGGACTCCTCCAAAACATGGAAGATAACATCATCATAGGCAGGTCTACGTATTTCCCTACCTCAGCATATCCTGGTGTACCCCTACATGTCCCTATATGCAACCTAGAAAATACATATACATATATACCTATCCCCCTCACCCCTACCTAAATATATGAGTATGTATATGTATATATACATCTATATGCATATGCATATCTCTCCCTACTCCCCCCTTCCACCCCTACCTACATGGAAGAGAACATCATGGCCAAGGCACTGAGCAATTGAGCCGGCCTGGCCCTGGGCGTCGGAGATGGGGATGTCCTCTGCAAAGGCTTAAGAAAAAGGGGTTATAGGAATACATAGGGGTATGAAAGTAAGTGTACACATGTATATAGATAACTAGCAAGACATGGGCACATAGGGTTTAGTATTTCAGGTCTCTGCAAAGGCTTAAGGACATAGGCTCGTAGGGATATAGACGGACATCTTACGTAGGGACATATAAGGATGTATAGGGCTAAGTAGGGGCAAATTGGGATAAGTAGCAACACAGGGAAATAAGTAAAATGGGGCTTAGACCGGTGGGCCTGCTGCACTGTTTGAGGATGAGCAGGACTCTCTCTCTCTCCCTCTCAAAATCTCCATGTAGCTAGATGGTATGTACTTGGGCCCTAAAGTAATTATATGGCAACCTCTTTGGGCCCTAAGTATATACTATGTAGCTACGTGGAGCCTTTGGGTCTCTTTCTCCCTCGCTCTCCCTCTCTCTCCCTCTCTCTCCCTCTCGCTCTGCGCTACTTGCTGGCGTTACTATGGAGCTGTCCCAGGCTTTGGCCCTGAGCTGGGTCCGCTTATCCCTTTGAAGCTTTAGAGTTTCCTTGCGCAGGTTGGAGATTGCAATTTCAGGTGGTCATGTTGCAGGGCTTGAGTTGATCTCCTTACCCCCCGGATAGCTTCATCCAGCAAGGTCAGGAACAATTTAAGGACCTCGGAGGCTTCAGGTTGTTCAGGGGAAGCTGACTCTCCAAGCCCACGACCTTCAAACTTTCAAACGTCAGCGTATCGTGCCCCGAGGCTTACAAGCAGAAACATGTAATGATAAGGCTGCTCCTCGTCCAAACTTTTGCCAACGGCAACTTGAATTGGCGCCAGCGTTTGCTGCTGCGAGTCCTGATCTAAGGCGTGCAGCCGTCTGGAGTTAAATTAGCCCTTTCAGTTTATTGCTTGGAGGGGTCAGGCGTACACGGGGATGTTAAAGATCTCAGTGATGATCTCAGTCTCCCTGGAAATATGAAACCTCTGTCCAATAACAAATTTCGTCACCAATGATCGAAAACATAGTCACCAGCTGGACCAGGGTCGAGCAGCTCCTGCTTGGGATTTGGTCAACTAAAAGAGGCCCCCTTAGAAAGTGGGCTTGATTCTAGCGATGTCTAGAGCTTGCATGGAGCCTGTGATATGAGGTTGAGGGTTCGCGGGATTTGGAATTCAGCGCGCAAGATTAGGCGTAGCTGGCTTTGAGATGTCGGCTTGAGCGTGTTTGGACAAATCTTTTAACGCATAGCCACTCGAGAACAGTATGAATTACTCTCGTCGGTATGATTGGGTCGTAGGCTTGAGCTTCAGGTAGACCTTGGAGGCTTCTTGCTCGAGTACACTTGACCTATAGTCTGAACTCCTAGTATCGCCCTTAATAACCTTTATAGTAGTTCCCTATATCATCCCTTCTACAACCCCCTTTAAGGAGTTTAGAGTGTAGTTTACTTGAAACTCATTCAAGCCTGGAGATTACTGGAAGCTCGTCGAATGCCATACAGTTGTGAGCAACCCTGGATCCACCAAACAAAGGCGGTTCCTATGTGCCCTGACCTTTTGTATGGTTTTGCAAAACTCCCGTAGCTTTTCACTCTCCATGCAAACTATGGGAATTCTTGTGATGACTGTACGTTGTGCCCTTAAGCCTATAAGCCCTAAACCCAAAACCGCGGACAGAATTCCAGAACTCCTGAGTCTCAATCTCCATCCAACCTGTAGACTCTACTATCGCGGTGCAGGCCTCTACCCAAAGGGTCCGTGTTGGTACATAGTAACGGGTTTAGGGTTTAGGGGTTCCCAACAAAGTACTTTGGGACCCAAGTATATACTATAATAGCTACATGGACTTTTTGGGCTACACTGGCTACACAGTTCCCCCAAAATGTCATTCTTCCCAAGTTAGGCCCCCAGATTAAGCCCCAGTAAAGCAATCACAATATCATGCATGATCCGCAGTATGAGCCATAGTCTAAACTCCTATAGTATCCTCCTTAATAACCCCCGTAGTAATCCCCTATATAACCCCCTAGAAAATCCCGGTTAAGGAGTTTATACCCTAAACCCTAAACCCTATATAATCCCCTGTAAAAATCTCTTAAGGAGTTTAGGCTATAGCTCATAGAAGGAACCCCCACATGGAGCACGTGATTCTTGGAGAATCCCTTCTCTCATACCCGAATATATACCTTAGCACAAGGTCCTAGTTTCCATGTTCTTTGTCATTATCCAAATATTATAGCACTAAGTTACCCTATACTATCCAAACATTAACTACCCGACCACAGGGGCCTAACCAAGTACCAATATCATGTCGAGGTCCATTTGAGGTACCATATACTATAATTGAACAGGGAATATTGAACCATCATATTGATCATTATTTAGGGCCCTACAGTACCCTGGGTTCTCAGCAGGCTGTGACTCCAGAATCACAAGCGGCGACGCGGTTCAGGGTTTAGGGTTGAAGGCTTATGGATTAGGATTAGGATTTAGGGCTGAGGGTTAAGGATGGCGGGTGTTTAGGGTTTAAGGTTTAGGCGTTAGGGTTTAAGCGTAGGTTTGAGGGTTTAGGGTTCCTAAGGGTCTGCACCCCACACCTCTTATCCAACCCCCTCAAACTCTACTTCAATGCTGTTCATTCCTCCACACCAGTTCAAAATAAAGTTATCAGGTGAGAAAGCCAAAGGGTTGCACGGCTGCCTTCACACGAGGCTTAGCGCGGCAAATCCTTGAAACTGAAAACTGAACCCTAAAATGTCTACCTTAGCCTCAAACAAGCCTGCGAAACCGAGAAAAGGCCTGAAATCCATGTATGTACATCCCACTAGATGACCCCTATCAAGTAATCTACGCCCTGAATCTCAGCAAAAGGTTGCGGTCGGTCCTGGTCTTGAACATGATCTCTCATGGATCCTGACAAAATACATGGCCGTAGGTCTAAGGCTCGCGGGGCCCAGGAGTAAGGGCTCAGAGCCTTCGTGTAGGATTCTTCTTCATTCCAGGCTGGATCAGCTGCGCATCTCTGAAAAAAGCTGGGCTACTGCTGGCAAGTTTTTCTCTAGAACTCTTGTAAGGCATCCGAAGAAGCATCCCTTTAATCTGAGATAAACCAAATTCAGAGGAAAGAGCTTGCTCCTCGGAGGGTCCCACTTCAGCAATGCCAATCTGCAACAGACGAACCCAGATTCCTGAACCGCAATCCTGGCGCCCCAGCCCCTGAAAAGCAACACTCAAAGGGCCAAGTTACGTACGAGTGATTTCGGAGTTCGCAGTGGGAAAGTAGAGCACCTACATCCGTGAGTTTGGGTTGATTATTCAAACGCTGGTTGACCCCAATTCCCGAGATCCACGCCCGAACCCAAAAACCCTAAACCAGACATGCCTCTGCCTAGGGGAGCAGCGAGATCGTCCAGGCAGGCTTGGGGCGGATGCGCCGGAACATCAGACCTCCACATTTTCGGGCGAAGGCTTAGAGAGCCGGGTGAGGGGAAACCTGCAAGGCAGAAGAAGGTCCAAGAACCAATTTCTGACTGCAGTGACTGGGCTACATCCTCGCTTAAATAGCATGAAAGGACACCTGAGAATTTGCTGCACAAGCCGGCAGCCAGCTAGCCGCCACCACGCGTCTGAATCTTCAACCAACGACGCTTCATATGGGCACTACACGAACAGACTGCTCTGTTCGTAGCGAGCAAAACCAAGGGGAATGCGGTGGGGAAATGGCAGCATGCTTGAGGCAACTATTTCTTGTCATCTTGATCCCACATCATCCGGAGTGTTGAGAAAGACACCGAATTTAGCTCCAATCCAAGAACGCCGAAGCCAGAACTCCAAACCCCAAAAGCTGGAGCCTCTACCCAACTGTGGCAATGTAGACCCCAGATCAGGAAGCCTCCTCCGCTTATGACGAAAACATGCTTCTACTTGGAGTCTTAAAAACAATGGGTTTGCTGGGTGATACCCCACTTATTTGAAACGGATACTTCTGACCACAGCATGGCCAAGATGCTCTACAAGGGCAATGGCTTCACGCTGCCCTGCGGAAACGGGGGAATCCTCCGCAATGTTTGAGGTTTCGCTGGGCTTGCCACTGCAGCTCCATCCTGAGTTTTACTCCAGCCTTGTTCGAGGCTTTTGAATATGAACAGGTTCTCAAAAAGGTGCCGGGATGGATTATGAAAGGAGTCTATACAAGTCATTCTGTTAAGAAAATTTTGACCACCCCCTGTGGTACCTAATTTCTGTAATCTCCCTAGATGCAAATGATCCTATAAATAACTGTTATGTTTAGCAATTCCTTTGAGTTGTGCTATGCCCGAAATCAACGAATAACTCCTAAAGAGATACTACACACTTGGGAGATCCACCTATGGGGTAGGGTGGATTTAGCAGTTTCGGGCTGAAAAGTTCAAAGCCTTGGGCCTGGTCTTGTTGTGTGACCTCAAAAAAGCTTGGAAGACAACAGCTCAGGGATTTTGCTGAGCGTTTGAAGCCTACATAACAGGCTGAGATGTCGGCCATCATGGGTTCAGACGCTTCATTGCATGTAGAGGCCAAGTCTCCGGCCCATGAATCACAACAGCGAAAATCCTTGGGATCAGAAAAAATACCCTTGACGCCTCTGTTCTGCCCTGAAACCCAGCACTGGAATTCGGGTCCTGCTCGGCACTTTTGCCTCCGCAGGAAATGTGAAGTACGGGAATGGGAAAGGGTGGGACTTCTGGGTTTGCGGCTTAGGGGTACCCATGGAACGGATGGGCTGAGTGGAATGTAGTGCCGAAGGCAGGCTTAACAAGACAACAGGAGCTTGCATAGTATGTGTCTCAACGGCTGGTACAGACATCATGTCTATACATGGCAGGCGCCAATGTTTGCACAATTATGCAGCTCAGTGGACGAACATACAATTACACAAAACCAAGCGTGCCATGGCCTGACGGCTGGAAACCAACATACTGAACCCAAAGCCATCACAACCTGCCTGTAGACAAGAACCTCTGAATCCTAATCGTGAGTACATGGAAAATTCTCATCATCTCCACCGTATAGCAGACCGCTTTGGGTTCCGTATACTGTGTAATCAATCTTTCTATGGGTTACGATCACGAATTCCATTCAGCTAACCGGCATGGGCGTCGGCAGGAAACATAGCAAGAAGCGCACTAACTTCTAGCAGTACGCGCCCCTCTATGTGCTTCTCCACCCAACTGCTGATTACTAGCGTCTGAATTCCATGTCTCCAGGCCTTTGAACGGCTCCATATTCAATTTAGGCGTCTGCTCTTGTGTCAAGTGCCTCGGTTCAAGTTTCGGGTGTCAGGTTTTGCCTTCAGCTGGAGCGCCAAGTGGACATGAAGTAAGACGGGCTGCCGTCCACGACACAAGCCCAGAAGAAACGCAAGCTATGCCCTTGTGATTGGACAATCTTGATAAGTGCAACTGTTGCATCTGTAGTTGCTCATGTGCGGAGGAGCAGCATGGCATCGGGATACATCTCAAGTGGAAGGGACTCATCGTCCTCGTTAATGAACATCCACACTTCACAGCATCCCACACATGAACAGAAGCTACCAGCTTGTAATTTCTGAGACAAACACAACTCACTGGGCTGGGGTTCAAATACTTTCGGCTCTCAAGCAAGCTGACCTCACCAGACAACGGTCCGTCCTCCAAAGCCGCACGCCGTTGCCGTTCCTCCTCCTGATCTTGAGGCTCACCCTAGGTCTGACGCAACATTTACTAGTGAGGATCCCTGCTAATGCCTGTGCTAAGCTTCGGGAGCAAACCTGAAAAATTCGACGTTCGCGTCGATGACTGGGTTGTTGCAGCTGCCAGGAAAAATGATGAATCCCGAAACGTTTGTCAGATTGTCTGTCCTCCTCCCGACGCCGCGCTCGCATCTCTTCGTAGATCTTCTCCAGCTTGGGGTCCCAGAGGAGCTGAAAAAAACCTCCGGGGCCGAGCCATTGCTTCTGCCAGAGTCTCAGAATTCTTTCCCTATCTCTGAGATGTGCAGGTTCAGGGCGTAGAGATTTAGCTGATGAATAAGCTGGAAGATGAAAGATTGCAACTGGGGTAGCTCCTGCTGGTGTTTGACATTCTCTACCAAGGCGCGCAGGGGCGAACGAAGAAGGTGTACAGATGATGTACAGGTCCAGGGCTCAGAGGTTGAGCTGATGGATAGGATACAAGATGTGCGGCCGAACAGGACGCACAAAATGTGTATGATCCGAAACTTGACTACTTGTAAAGTCCCACATCCTAGACGCGCACACACCCTGTAGCATACCTCGCACATCCCACTAGCCTTTGCACAGTACCTGCTAATACACACATGAGGTTGTCTGCGCCCGCTCACCTCCCAAAGTGCCGAGGACATGCCTGTACCTGGGCAGTTTGGATTTTATGCGAGATATTGAGGAAGTTTTTGCATCGTTGGGGGTTTGAAGTCTTGACACCTTACAGTCGTGAAGGGTTCATTCAACTCCATACCCATAGCTTCATCTAGCAAGTCCTCGGGGGAGGAACAACATTGGCTAAGGGCTGGTGCCCTGGAAGAGCTATCAAAAAAAGATGCGGCATGTTACAGTGGCTGTTTACCGAAAAGCACTGTCCAGAGCCCTGAATTCAAGATTTGTAAACATCTCGGAAAGCTGTAAAGAGCTTTCCTGCCTCCGAGTTGCAGGGCTATGTATAGGAACGCGCTGGACAGCAAGCAGCCCAGGAGGCCCCAGGCTTCCCTCCAGGGAGTGTACCCACACGGGGTCTTGGATACCGCAAAGGCCACGCCCACACAGACGAGGCCCTCCATCCACCGGAGAACCGCGGAGCGAGGGACACACTTGGCCATTACATAACAAATGGGACGATTCGGATTCGGGACGTGCATAGCATCGCCCATGAACATCAGCATCCCGGGTGTGAAATGCGCTATCAAGGTGCCCAATGTTGCAACAAGGCATACCGGGCCACAGAGATCCAGATCGCTATTTGCTTTCTTGAGGTGGGCTGCCTGCACCGACCACTACAAACACCAGCCAAAAGCCCAGCAGCACCGCCACGCCAACTGGGCGGGAAGCCTGGGTAAGCACAAGGGCAACAGCTCCTGCCCGCCAGGCCTGGTCGAGTGAACCAACCAGAAGGATCATCATCTTTGAAGGAATGCTCGATAAACGGTTGTAGACATCCTCAGCGACCGCTACGCCTGGATACATCATAAAGAAGATCTTCGTCCCCCCCATAGGTCAAGCTGGCGACGGAGATGGCCACCGAGGCCGCTTGCAGAGGCTCTCCGTGTGTTCCGAGGGCCAGCAGTACATATGCTTGAAAATAAAGCTGAGGAGCGCTCTCGAGGCATTTGGTGGCTACTTCTCGCGATAACCTACCTCCTGTCACATCACGCTCGCGTCGTCCGGTGCAGAGCCTTGCCGCGATGTCAACAACATAGTGTAACTGGATGAATGCAACAGGGAACAGAAGGGTTCGCATCAACATCCGCGACCGACAGTTGCCTGGAAGCAGGTGCCAAAGATCCTCGTCAGGGTCATCATCAACCGTCCTTGCCCAGGCCACGCTTTGCAAAGTATTTGAGACGACCAGCAAGGTCATCCCAATGCCAAACCACCACTAACGTGGCTCGCAGGTGCCTGGGCCGCCTGCCAGGATCTGGGCCTCACCTCGGTTTCCCAAAGAGAAGGCAACAAGATGAACCCTGTTTGTGCCACAAAAGGAAGTTTAGGATCACCCCCCTTCAAATATTCCCCTAAAAATCTCCTCACCAAAGATTGGATCGCCGCGACTTCTCAGGATCCAAGTCACCGCAAGTCTGAACTAAGGTGGTCTCTATGACGCAGCTATATTTCAGAAGCACGAGTAGGTCCGAATAGAAATCTAGCATGCTCAGGGCCGCGGTGAGGCAGAGATCCGGCAGCTCAAGCTCCTGGGCTTCAAAACAACCTACCAAAAGAATTATCAATGAAAGATCCCTCGAACCCTAGTAATCAATCCGTTTAGGGTGTTTAGATTGTCTAGTTTGCTCAACCTTTTACCCTGAGCGCCCTGCACCTACATACCCCGTCCTGGGCCCACTGGATGAAGCCCGTAATGCATTTGGGCAGTCCAACCATGATTTCCAAACGAGAGTGTCGGGTCTCGACTTAAATCTGATCTCCCTTTTTATGTACATGCACATATACATTCATGCATGTACATACAATGTGTCTGTAAGTATGTATGTATGCATGTATTTATGTAAGTAGCTCCGTTGCAGCAACGTTTTTGTGCTCTTGGGGGTTTCGGGCTCACAGGGCTGTCAGCCCGAATGCTATGAGAAAGCAAAGTCAGCTGTTTGTCCATGGTGCAAGGTTTAAGCCTCCTGCGTTAGGAGTATAAAGGCTTTGGGGTTTAGGGTTTAGAGCTCAGGGACTAGGGTTAAGGGTTTAGAGGGTATCAAGCGATCAATAGAGCATCAAATGGGAAAAGAAGCTGGAACATGAAATGGAAACTGGGGTTTTATGGGGGCTCTACGTCTACAGATACTACCTACCCAGACCCTCCTATGTAGTTCCTTTTTGGGTGGTATATTATAATCCCTTACCCAAAAACCATAATAGACACAAAAAAGAACTACATAGGAGCCCTTGGGTAGATTGGGCTTTTGGAGCCCCCGTATCCTGCTTTAGGCGCGCGCGATTGCTAACGCTAACGGTCCTTGATCTAAAGAAGGCTGCGGATGAAGAAATCCTTCAAACTTCTGAGACCTCTTTGGTGGATCTCCCACCTTCACTTTGAGGCCTACCTACTGCAACCCGTAACGTCTAAATCTGATGCCGGGCTGCTGTGAAGGAATTTAATCCTAGGATCCAAATAGCCCAATGTAGGTGACGTTTATAGGCTGGAGGCAGAAGTATAGGTATTGTACTTGCAGACTTGGATCCATAGGGGAAAGAAAGTTGCCATAGCCTGGATATCTATAGTCAATAATATGTTTGCCTGGGTGAGGCCTTCCAATCCAAGATCCAACTGTTGAGACGTCCTCATTGAAAGGCCAAGCGCCCACTGCAGATCCCAAAATGTCAACCTAGGACCACGATGTTGGCGATCATCCTTATAGTTTAGGGTATAGGGTTTAGGGTCCAACAAATCTGTTGCGTGTAATGGTCCATGCTATTTCCCCTTTGATTCTCATTTTTGGGGGCAATATCTCCTAAAACTCAGATCCCTAAACCCTAGACCCTCATGTTCGGACGACCTCCTCTTTTTTCTAAACCCTAAACCCTTTAGGCACATCCAGGAAACGCCTCCTTGGAATCATGCACATAAACCACCCAACGCCTGATCATTCTGAAGGTCCTTCAGTCAGATATTTCAGGGTTTAGGGTTTAACGGGTTTGAAAAGTGATGAACTCTTTTTGGGGGCGAAGCTGGACTACGGACAAAAGTATACTCGGGTCCATATTCTCCGCCATATTTCAGATGTCCACATATTTGCACGTCATGGACTACCATAGGCTCCCTGTAGCCCCTTCATAGCGAGGGTACCCTTTTTTTCTACTGTTCACTTTTAATAGGGAGACCCCGACATACAAAGGGGAAAAGGGTACAACTGAGGTACCTAGTAACAGTGTGTCTTGCTCACATGGATGCCTTCTATGAGTCCTTGGCTTGGAGATCAGAAACATCACTACACGAAGCCCTGCAAGAACAGTGAGCATTTGTAGGGTTTCACGTTTAGGGCCATGGCCTGGAAGTCCAGGCCTCTTATAATTGGTAGACTCCGCCGACAAGTCAACGGATAAATGTATTGAAGCTTCACTGTCACTTCGAGGACTGTTGAAGAAGGTTTTGGGTTTAGGGTACTGCCCTCTCCTCGCCGTAAAGTTGGCTAGAAGTCCTTTGATGATAAAGATTCAGATCTGACGTGGCTGTTTCGTTGCGCGGGCGCCCAGGCAATCTTCGAGGTGGCTCTCATTGGAGCCCGGGTGAATATAGTCGAACAAGGACAACCAGAATGCAAGAACTACAGATGTTCCAGCGTGTCCAGCCAAAACATGCATCAGTTGCACCGGACACTCGCTTCTAGCATGCCACAGCATGTCTACCTCAGCTGGGCCAAGTCCACTAGTATCGCATGCCTGCCTCCCCGAAGCAGGTCTTCTTGTAGCTGCCATAAAGACAGCGAAAACGGCATCTCCGTAAAATTCTGATTTACCAAGAGCGCGCTCAGGAAGAGGCCCAATTACACTGTAGGGTCTAATGAGAGTTTGGGGCCTGCTACACTATTATATCATTGTAGTACAAGAAGGGGATGATAGTCATGATTCAGTCTTCTACATGTTTTGCTTCCCAAGGCCCCTGCCTAAGCAGACCCAAGCCCTCAGTTTTCAATGCAAGCCACACTCCTAAGCTCCAGCCCCAAGTCTTGCAACAGTTTTCTCAAACCACCTCAGCTCCAATCCTTGCATCAATAAAGTGCGCAGAGGTTAAGACCCGACCCCTTAGGACCCAAACAGCCCGAAATAGGTAACACTGATGGACCTTCAGGAGCACAGCAAGCATCCTAATCCCTTATCCGTAAACCGTATAGTACCAAGGAGGCTAGACGCTGGACAAAAGCCACCTTGACCAAAGCAAGCTACTGTTCCGGGATCCAATCCCCCAGTCTCCCCCAAGCACCGCAGAGGTTACCTTTTAGGGCTCAGGGTTCTTCCTATATGGCAAAGCCGTATAGGGTTTAGGGCTTCGCCAAAACATCTCAGAGTCTTATTATAAGTGAGTCCAGAATACACTTGCTACGGGAATTGGCAGATGGAATACGTATGGTCGCATATCTTGAAAGTGTAGATAACCCCGCCCACCCTCAAAAAATGAGCAAGCACAGAGGCAAATGCAATCACATTTTGGGGGACGGGTTCGGCAGGAATTGGCGCTAGCCAGCTGACAAGCCGCCCAAACTGCGCTTGGCCGGAGGCCACTTCATGGTAAGCCTGACACAGTGAAGTTTTGCAAAATCACGCGTGCAGCACCCTAAACCCTAAACCCTACATATAGGGACGAAAATGGTCTCATGAGAAAGGTGCTAGTATCTTGTTGCCCTGCAATTTCTTCAGGGTGCCAGGGAGCATGGTAAATGCGTTTGTGCTTGCCTAGGTAGAAAGTCTGGGATGTCAGCGGAGGTTGCCTATGGACTTGGGCTTAGGACATTATAGTCTTCAAAGTTTTCAGCTACTATAGTTACTGAAAGCCACGCCACACGCCTAAGGCTAGCGGCAAATCTGAACAGAGAATCTTCTGCATTGCTTAGCAACATGATTCGCTGATTCCCGCAAATACGTGGTTGAGGTCTGAACCCACTCTGGCAACACTGGCTGCCTTAGTGCAGGTGTTGTTCCCTACGCGTCCAGGAAAAAAGCAGTGCGAGGTTCGGGAACAATACAAGTTATTCGGGCTCGGAGTTAAGCCTACCTAGGATTTGGGCCTCAAGGTTTAGGATTCAGCGCTTAGGATTCAGCGTTCAAGTCTGGAATTGCTTGAAGGCTTTGCCAAACTCCCTGGCCCCTGGAACCTCATTCTTTGGGCCAGCCCAGATCCTGAACCATTACATGCATCCTGAAGGCTACACCACAAAGTCAACCAAAGCCATTCCTCCTGAACCCTGCTGGAGCCCTGGACCCACTTGATGACCTCGTTGCACCGACAGAGGCCATGAAGGACCGTGCGCATGTGCTGAAGAGCTTGAACTGGTTGATTTAGGATTCCCCTAAACACTAAACACTAAACCACAGACCCTAAACCCTAAACCCTAAACAGACCCTAGACCTTAAACCCTACATGCAGAGTCCAAGGGAACAAGGGCCCCTTGGTATACCCAATATAACCCCCAATATACTATAGTAGTTTCCATTTTCTTTTCCATTATCCCAGTATAGCCCCAATATAACCCTACATATCCCTTTAAAGGGACCTAGGGTTTCCATTTTCTTTTCCATTATCCCTATATAACCCCAATATATGCAATACCACGACTTCTAAGCACCTCCAGAGTGCCTGCCTCGATCCAAAATGCAGCGGAGGGAGCAAATCAAAGTTTAGGGTTTAGGGGCTTAGGGGGTTAGGGTTTAAGGTTTAGGGCTTAGTGTTTGAGATTTAGGCTTTAGGGTTTAAGGTTTATAGGGTTTAAGGTTGGGCCAGGCTTTAAGGATTGGGATCCTCAGTGACCCATAACGAGCTTCCATCTGGTAAGTACTGATGGGCATCCTTCGATAAGATACGCGGCTTGGGGTTTAGAATTTATAGGGTTTGGGGAATCCTTTCGGACACTGACAAGCCAACATAGATGGGGCGTTAAGCACAGATCTTGCTGCTTCGTTTCATGAGCCAGAGTCAGTCAGACATCATCTACCTCCTACATGTAACTCTGAAACTCTCATAGGGCTTTGGGGTGTAATTTTCTCAAGGTAGATGTTTGAGTGCTATGCGGGGAGAACCTCCCAATCACCTTTTGCATACTTCTTCGCGTTCTTTCTCAAAACAAGGGAATTTTACAAATCTATGGAAATTACAAGGGGAGCATGAGCCTATCAGAACATGATACGCCGATACGAGGACCGTGTGGAAGTCTGCCAAACTGGGCGGGCTCAACACAATCTCTACACCGTGTACGGACACAAACAACTTAAATAGAGTACCTACTATTGCAATGTAAAGATTGCAAAGAAGTAATGTTGGAACTCTAAGCCCTAAATCTTAAACCCTGGATCCTAAACTCTTGTAAGCCCCATACCACTAACTTCTGGAGCTTTGTCTTCGGAGTGAGGGATTTGTGCTGCAAAGAGAACCTCCGATTTGAGCACTGAAGCAAACGTGGCGCACAGAGACACCGCTACAGACAAAGTCACGCAAAAGCCTATATGTAGATGTATTCTGTATGTATGTGTTTGCAACAAGGTACAATTCAATGTTCGGTGTTTCTATGTATCTACCTACATATACACATCTCTTGGTGGGTGGAGCATTTAAATCGAGACTGGTGGTGACATGCTAATCTGCAAAGCAACCTCTGCGCATCCTGTAGGTGTACGCCGACATGCTTCCATGCATACTGCACTGGTTTTTCGGGGGCTATATACCCTACATTCAACAACCTCAAGTAAGTATTCTAAGAGCTTTATGTTGACCTGGCATTAATAAAGTGGATGACAATCATGTATTTTTGCAGGGTCAGAAAACTCCTGCAAGACGACGTTTGCCTTGCAATCGTATTGTTCGCCCCAAAATATCCCGATTTTCCTTCTTCTTGCACTACTAGTACGAGCTGCACTGCCCTTCCTAGGCCTACCCCCACCGTTCATGATTGCGACCCACAGCTTCCGTAGACCAAAAACGCAGAACACGATCTAGGGGCTGGGGGGGCGCTTATCACACTAAATCCTCAAACCCTCAACGTAGAACCCAAAATCCTGTGACCTACCACCCTGAACCTCTTAACCAACATGCCAGACATACGGAAAGGGTCCATGTAGCTATAGAGTTTATACTTCATCCCTATTGTAATCGTATGGGGAGTCCTGTGGGCCAAGACCCCAACCCCTAAACCTGGTCTTTTGAGGACGAGTCCGGTTGAAGGGCGCGCGGCCTGAACCTGATGTTGGTGTAGTCTGTAAGGTTTAGGGTCTAGGCAGTTCTAACGGCTGTGTCGGGTTTTGAGCTTCACGTTATATGCTTGCTTCTGTGTTTAGCGTGAAGGGCCGCCGGCTGTAGGCTTCAGGCGGTTTTAGGGTTCAGGCTTTAAGTGGTCAGGGTTTAGCATGTCGTGTGTAGGCTTATAGAGGTTTGGGGCTAAGGCTTTGAGGTCATGAGGTAAGGATTTTGGATTCATGGTCTCTTGTATTAGTGGTCGCTATACCAGCAAGGTTGATCGAATTTTGGGATTGACGGTGGCCCCAAGAGCTGCTGCAATGCTGCTGGGCTTTGAGCGATAATCCCCTCCCCCTAATATCAAACCACCCCCCACCCCCCCTCCCTAATGTTAAATACTCCCTGTATATTATAATATATCGGTCCCTGAACCCTAAATCCTAAACGCTGATATTGTATTGGGATCATCTAATATTAGGGGCTGGGGTTGAGGACCAGGATGACTAGGGTTCGGAGAAACAGGTTCAGACTTCAAGCTTGCCTGGCGGGTAGCTGGGACGCCTTAAGCCGATCCACATTGCGGATAGCGCTGTAGGAATGATGGGGGCTATATCAGAATTACAGGGGCAGGGATGGTACTCCTTATTACTCAGGCTTATATAGCTGAGGTGGCGGTTGTAGTAATGGCAACAGCTGTAGCTGCCTTTGATGACAGTCGTAGTAGTGTGAGTAGCAGCATCTTGCTGCTTCAGGGATGCAGCTCTCCTGCTTCTGCTGAGAATGCGACTGATCAATAACACAGCACATGCTCAGCGCCGTCATAACGACCATCACGAGGACACATGATGTTCGCTGAAACTATCAGAACACGGCTTGAGGGTAGGAATGGAAAAGACGTCAAATTAAGGAACAACATGCGAAATCATTCAAGCTTCTACACTATGTTATCCGCATCAACCCCTGCACAAACCAAGTGTTCATGTAATTGTCCATTTCTGTTCGATTTGCGTCTCCATTTGTTGGAAACTACCCACGTGAAACACAGACCTCGTGTCTTTTGAACCCCTGCCGGTTTAGGGGTTAGGGTTTGAGGGTCTGAAGCCCCCCAAGCACACAGGACTGGCCTGAGAAGAGCCTCAACTCAAAAACCAACAAGCCCCCCAAGCAAACCCCCAAACAAACCTGAACTCCAGCCCGCGAAACCTCAAATCCCTAATCCCAATCACCCAGAAGCCTCGCAAGGAGAGCTGCTGCACTCTGCCAAGCGCGTGCTGGACTGCAGCTTGAGAGGCATGAGTTCCTGTAGCGAGATTTGGGGTTTAGGGTTTTGGGGGTGAGGTGAAGGGTGTAG
This sequence comes from Symbiodinium pilosum, assembly GCA_905231905.1. NCBI lineage: Eukaryota > Dinophyceae > Suessiales > Symbiodiniaceae > Symbiodinium > Symbiodinium pilosum. The sequence goes on from CAJNIZ010001731.1 coordinate 18,939, forward strand.
AGTTTACCTGCAGCAAAAAAAATATCGAAAGGTCCAGGCCAAAATTTAGGTTTACAGCTCCTGTAACGATCTATTAAGATATGTGGTTTGGGGTGTCAAGTTTAGGGATCTAAGGTCTAGGGTCTAGGGATATAGAATGCAAAGTTAGGTTTGGGAACTTGGTTTATGGTTTATAAGACTGCAGTTGCTGTTTCAAGGTCAAGGGTCTAGGTCTACGGTTGAAGTTCCTGTAGTGACATGCAGGGATATAGGGACGTATAGGTTTTAGGGTTTAGGTCTACAGTTCTGTGGACAGGAGTCTGTGTAGTCTCGTTGGGACATTAGTTTCAGTCACGTTGAAAGTGAGCCTAATGCGCAATCCAGGCGTTCGTGGATGGACCCTGAGGGCAAGGGATGTTACAAGAGCGACATATACCGCGTGTGGCGCGGCGGCATCTAACTAACTCTGTGCGGTAGCTAAACCTTGCGCCTGAACCCTGAACCATAGACATCACTGAGGCGGGGTTCCTCGTTGGTTTAGCTGGTCATTTGAAGTCGGTTGTAGTTCAAGCAAACATACATGCAAAGAAAGCCTATTGCTTCGTACCCAATCCTCCTCAAGTGGGGGCTCGCTCTGAGCCCCACGCCCTAGCCATACCACCGCACACACCGAAATCAACACCCAAAGTCCTCTGAGACCCTGCAAAAACCCCGCGGCTTGTACCCCAAGCCCCTACCCCTCGAACCCTAAACACCAGACCCCACAATGACACCGTAAACTGTAAACCCTAAACCCTAAATCCTAAACCCTGAATCCTAAGCCCGAAGCCCTCAACCCTGAATCCTATACCCCAAGCCCTACAAACCTCCCAACCCCCAAAAAAATGAAACCCATGTGGACGCACAAAGGCTTTGCAGTCAGGCAACCAGCTGACAAGACCAGGTCGAAGGTTCCATGCGCCTCCGTTTGAGAAGTGATTTAAGGCTTCAGGGTGTCTAAGCCTTCAGGTGATTTAGGGCTTTATATGAGCCATAATCAAAACTCCTAGTATCCCCTTCATAACCCCTAGAACAGTCCCCTATATAACCTCCGGTAGAAACCCCCTTTAAGGAGTTTAGACCATAGCTTATATAAGGTTTTTTAGGATTTTTGAGCTTCAGAGGTTATTTGGTGCTTCTGTTTTAGGGTTTCAGGGGTTCTAGATGGATTTTAGGGTTGAAGCGAGGATCGCATAATTCTGTGAAATACTGGGGAGCAGTATTTCTGAAAGAGCACACCGCACCGACGAGTTTTCAGCAAAGCTGTGAGCAGTTGCTTCTCCATAAGTACAGAAACCAAGCAGCAAACACGCAAACCTTAAGCCCGAACTGCAAAACCAGGAATACGGGACGCTGATCCCAACTCCTGATCTCAAACTCTTGAGTCCCAGACGCTAACCCGCAAAACATATTCTTTTTCAGACCCTATAACCTCAAGATGAACATCCCAAGACTAAAAGCCTGAGCATGCTGGAGAAAGGACATCTGCGACATTCAACAACCTGGCCTTTGGTTAGCTAAGAATGAAGGAATGGATCCCTGTAGAATAGCCCTTATATAACCCATGAAAGGGTTTAGGGTTTGGGGTTTAGGTTTTAAGGTTTAGGAATAGATCCTTATAGTATAGCCCATATAACCCATCATAGTAGTTTCCATTCTATTCCATTCCTTGATTCCTAGCTGACCAACCTGCGGCTCCATTTACCTACACGTATATGGGTTCTACCTATACTAATTGAGGGTCAAGTACTACTAAACTCTTTGTAAATGGAGCCACAGGAAAGGCCAGGGCTTAGGGCTTGAGGGGTTTAGGGCTTAGGGCTTAGGGTTTAGGGTTTAGGGGTTTAGGGCTTAGGGTTTTAGGGGCTTAGGGTTTAGGGTTGATCATAAAAAGGTTTCTACAGCAACTGAGTACTTCGTGGCGTCCGGAGAGGTGATCGGGATTGTCTGTACATGTAAGGAGGGCAGCTAGGCGCAGATGCCAATCATATACATCTATATATATATATGAATGATTATACTTATTACTGCTATTATTCTTAATTGCTCCTAAATATCATAATTGTTCTATCACCCTGAAATCTTTACATTATGCTAGTATTATGAAATCGGGGCCTGAGAATACTACGGTGACAAGCTGCATGGTTTTGTCTCCAAAGAAAGTAGATACAACATGGCTTTAGTACAAAACGAAAATTGCTTATTCAATAATACCCTGCGAGGACCCCTAAATCCTAAACCCTTAACCGTAATGCTGCCCCAATAATCCTAAACCCTCATAATGTCTCAATAAGAAACCGGGGGGTAGGCTTGAAGAATTAGACGCGTCCGGGGCACAGTTCAGGGTTTTCACCTTTCTCTGCAGCTAAGAACTCTACAATTTCTACCTGCACACCCCCACAGAAAGAAGCCGTGTTGTAACAATCTCAGAAATAAGGACATCCTGACTCACGACTTGCACTGGCTTTGTGTTTACAACTTTTGGGCCACCGCAAACTCTCAAACCTACGCCCTGAACCGTAGCTAAGACTTCAATGGGCAACCCTGCTGTAAGGACCATAGCAGTATTGTAGATGTCCCAACTTTCGTTGTATAGGGAGAATGTTGCAATAAATTAACCTCGCATAGGTCGCGAATTGACTACCAGAATATCGCACACTCTACAGCTACAAGTCGCAAACCCTAACCCCTAAACCCTAACCCCTGCAAGGAAGTGCACGGGAATACTTTTTTGTATTCCTGCCTCATTCGAAGGCCAAAAGGTGAAAATTGAGTACGCTTGTTTTTCACCTTTTTGTTGCGTTTGTATGGGTCAAGTAAGGGTACGGATTTCGTTGGGATATAATTTCAACTTGTTTTTCACCATAATTTGGCCCCCGACCCCAAAAAGTATCCCAACAGTAGGACTCAAAGCCTTCAATACCGAGAGGCCACATTCAGGCAAATAAACAATTATTTCCCAAAACCGAAATGTATGTATGCTGGCTAAGAAAAAAGTATATATTCTGCTTGCTGAGAATAGACAAAAGTATTCCCCCATTCAATGGTAATTAAACCCCAAACCCTGACCCCTAGACCCGAAGCCTACCCCCTAAACCTCAACCCTAGTCCCTACGTAGCCCTAAACCCTAAACCTAACCCCTTAGCCCTAGACTTAACCCCGAAGCCCTAAACCCTAAACCCCACACCGCCGCCTGGCCTTGCCCGGCAAGCAAAAAGCCAAGGGCCGTCTTCCACAATGAATCTGCTCAAAGCTTGAAGGGCTAGGGTTTTGGGGTTTAGGGTCTGGGGTTTCTAGGGGTTGGGGTTTGGGGTCTAGGGTTTTGGGTCGAAGGTTCAGGGAATAGACCAAAGGAGGCGATATGCATGGGCTTTAGGGCCTAAAGTATGGACCCTTTATTCCCCAATCCCCTTGAACCCGTAATGCCAACAATGCCTACAATTATTCCTTAGTAGGGCCATACTCGGCAAGAACTGCAGAAACTTTGAGGCTGTGTGAAGTCTCAATCCTCAACCCCTAAACGCTCTAAACGCCTGGCACTAACCTGTGTTTACGAGTTTCGAGCTCCAAGCCTCAAGCCCTAAACCCTAAACCCCAAACCCCAAACCCCAAACCCTAAACCCTAAACCCTAAAACCCTAGACTCTAAACTCTCCATCCTTGACCCTAAACCATAGGCCATAAACCGGTCACCGCATCTTACAGTTTTAGGACTTGGGTCCGTGCTTTCAAAGGCTGCGCGGGGTGTGACACGGGTCATGGGCGATCTGAAGGGGATTTGGATGTGAGTCGGCTTGGAAAGGTGCAGGTTGGGGTTTCATTGGCTTGGGAAGGCTTAAAAGAATTCTGTGCTTCTTTGAAAACCAGCCGTCTGTAACAAAGTTTGGGTCGTGCCCCTGGTGCATCTGCAATTCGTTCAGGATCCGCCTCAAACAGAACCCTACTACCCCTAAACTTCAGATACTGCTGGGTGGTTACTGGGGAATTTAGGAATTCAGGAATGGATCATGTACGCTGAACTAGACTGAGGCTTCGCGCATCTCAGCTGATGCTACTTGCGGCCTGCATGGGGCGAGTTATGCTCACCAATATCCCAAGACGAAGCCCTAAGCCCTGACCCACCCCCCAAATCCCAAACCCCGAATCCTATACCATGAACCTAAAATCCTGAATCCTTAAGCGCTAAATCCTGAATTCTAAGCCCTAAACCCCAAATCCTGAATCTTAAGCCCTGCACCCCAAATCCTGAATCCTAAGCTCTAAGCCCCAAATTCTGAATCCTAAGTCCTATACCCCAAATCCTAAAATCCCGAGTCCTGAGCCCTGTACACCCTCAGTCTGCCTTGCAGCTCCGTACCTTTGGCGGCCGCATTGATGCATGTGCCCAGCGTGATTGCACTGACTTCCAGGAGCCTCGCGTGTTCAAAGGTGTCTAGGATTATTGGGCTTAGGGTTTAGGGTTTAGGGTTTAGGGCTTAGGGTGTAGGGTTTAGGGCCTAGGGTGTTCAAAGGTTCCTGGGATTTGGGTCGTGGGTGTGGGGTAGATGAGAGAAGGTCTTCAGGATTAATTACATGGGACCTCCTGGAACTAAAAGGATGCGTTGAGGATTATGTGCAACCCTAAACCCTAAACCCTAAGGTCAAACTTGAGAGATTGAAGGGTTCAGAAGAATTCGTGGCATCCTACGCAGCTTATCTGAGCTTGCAGTGAGGTTAGGTTCCCCTACGCTAATGTAGACCCATGATTAATAACCCCCCCTCCTTTTAAGGGCCTAAAGATTAGGATCCCTATCATGCTCCCTATTAAGGGCAGGGGGTTATTAATCAGGGGTTTGGGTTAGCCTTAATTCACCGAATCCTCCTTAAATAACCCTAATGAAGGGGCACGGGGGGTGGGCGGCGCTAGTAGGGGAATCTCCCCCGCCCAAACCCTAAACCGCATAAGGGTGAAGCCGAAGCTCTAGAGTTCTTAGACCTGTTAGACGCGCATCCGCAAAATCCTACGCGCCCAAAACCCGAACCGTGTTGAGGCGTGGTATGTTTTAGGGTTTAGCGATTTAGGGGTCCCTCTGCGAGGTTTGACATAATAAGGGTTTTACTGCATTCTCTATTTGAGGGCCTATTCCTGGAGACTGCCAAATGGGGCTTAGCCTAAATTTGTGCTGCCAGAAGGAGAACTATAAACATGGACCTGTCGCTTGTCTCATACAAGGAACCTCTCCCCTAAAACACACGGTTTAGGGCTGAGGTCTTTGGGTTATTCAGGATTTTAGGTTTAAGGTTTAGGGAATCCCAAACCCAAAGCCCTAAACGCAAGACCCCAGACCCAACAAAATCCACGCAAGCATTTCGTGTCATAACGCGCCCAACAAAGGAAGCTCGAAACTTTGACTCAGACCCCCGGAGCACTTAACTTCTAGACACTGAACTCCTGAACACTAAACACTGAACCCTGAGCGCCCTAAACCCTATAGCCCTAAACCCCTACACCTAGCCCTTAAGCCCTGAACCCTGAATCCCAACCCCTAAGCCCTAAACCCTATAGCCCTACACCCTAAACCTTAAGCCCTGAACCCTAAATCATAACCCCTAAGCCCTAAACCTTAAACCCTTGTGGCTCCCACCTTGTACGAATCTCGTCAGCCAGCGCAGAGGCCGCTGCCCATGAGGAGGACCGTGCGCACAGGGCCAGGGCCTGAGATTTGGTGTAGGGTTTAGGGTTTAGGGATTTCGGGTTTAGGGTGTAGGGTTTAGGGTTTAGGGTACGAGATCCCGGGCCTAGGATTTAGGGTTTAAGAAGCTCAGGAACTGTTGGTCTTTAGAATTTAAGGTGTAAGGATTTACGCTTTAGGAATTGAGGGATGTCGGTCTTTGGAGTTGAGTTTAGGGTGCAAGGTTTGCGATTTAGGGATTACGGGTTTAGATTTGAGGGTCTAGGGTAGGGGTTTATAGGATTTAAGGATTTCAAAAAGTCGGTGGGCGGAGGGTCATGCGATATACAAATTACTTCAGACATCCAGGTCCCCAAGCGAGGAAACCCTAAACCCTAAAGCCAAGCCTTAAACCACAATTATAGGCCACCAGTCTTCTTGGCTATCCACCCTAAGCCCTACAACGTTAACATTCAACCCTACAACCCTCAGCCATAAACCCCTCAACCCTTGGCCCCTCTACCCCAAATAATACTGTAGGTTGAGGGTTGATAGAGGTTGAGGTTTACGGCAATTGCCGGGCGGCTTTCGGAAATATTCCAGGAAGAGGCCTTCAGTTCATGCAACCTCCTGGTCATAACCAAAAGCTTTAGGGCTTAGGGGCCTACAGAATCGCCAGTAAGAAGCCCCCTATCCCATCCCTGAAGCTGCTACTAGCCGCCGATAGGCTAAAAGCCAACTTGCAGAGAGGGTCAGCCAAGCTGCCTGAGATTGCGTATAATGTCGTAATCTCCTCACCCTACGATCCAGCTCATATTAAACGTACCCACCAGTACATAGGGGCTGCCACTAAAGGGAATGTTTGCTATGAAGAGGTTGGGGGTGTGTCATGCCTCTGAACCCTACTCCACCCAATCCCTTCGTCTCTATGCGATCCCTTAACAAATTCCTTTTCTGTCAAGTAACCTCTATAGAACTTACAGTGGGACCTGAAATGCATATTCAGGGGCTTCAGGCAACGGAATGATTAGGATCACAGGTAACCTAGGTACACGAGCTCGCCTCTAGGTGATATTCACTTGGGGAACCTAGACCCAGCAAAAGAGAATAATGGGCTGGCTGGGCAGCGCAGACCCTGTTTCAGCAGCCAAGCAGTCGGACACAAAATGGTTGTTCACAGCACAACTGCTTCCTAGGTAAGGGCCCCAAAATGTAAATGACGAGGGGGTTGACCTTAGAACAATACGTATCCGGTTGTGTCGGTGCGTGAAAACCTGAACCTGCGTTAGTTGCTAAGGTGCCAGGTAGGTATATGAAGAAACACCAGCGTGATCTTACGGGATGCTCTGGGGCTGTAGTACAGAAACAAAGCCCTAGAACCGTGAAACGCTGAAATCCCAAACTCCAAAACGTGTGCTGTACACCCTAGTCCCCAAACCTAAGCTCTAACCCTAAGCCTTGAAGCTCTAAACCCTCAAACTCTAAACCCTTAACTTTGGAGACTGCCCCCAGTCAGTAACAGTCGGACAATAGTTATAACATGGTTATATACAGCCCTTGATTTTCATACACTGTTACTGGATGGGGGCAGCACCCAACCTTAACTCTATAAACATTAAACCCTGAGGTCTGATACCCTAAGCTCTAAAATCCTAACCCCTAAACCCTAAAAGGGTTTAGGGTTTAGGGGGTTAGGGTTTGGGGGGTTTGGGGTTTGGGGTTTTGGGTTTAGGGTTTAGGGTAAACCCTAAGCTCCGAAAACCTCAAAATGAGCCGCCGGGGCACAGCATTGACAACGATCGTGTTGGGGCGAAGTTCCGTGGCCTGGCCCCGAAAGTTTTGGGGTTCAGTTTCCCTAAGGGTCCAAGGACCCCAATAATAGGGTTTTAGGGCCCAAATACCATGAATTGTATAGTATTTGAGCCCTAAAACCCTATTATTTGGGTCCTTGGACCCTTAGGTAAAGTGGGGTTGAGGGCTTATTACTTTGGGCTTAAATATTGGTCTTATTTGGGTTTAAGGATTATCAGATATCATTGTTATCATCATTATTAGTAAAAGTATTGGAGGTTCTGGATATAGGGTTTAGAAATTAGGGTCTAGAGCCTCAAGGTTCAGAGTTTCAGGGCTTTCTATATGACCCCCAATAAGCATCATACTGAGGGGCATTGTGAAACCCACTTAGTTAACAAGCCCAAAGGATGAGGCTCAAACCAAGCAAGCTGGGAACTGCAAAGAACGCTATCCAAGGACTAAGGTGGATCTGAACATAGCGGGCTGTTAACTGGGAGGCCCTCAGGTCCGCAAAAAGGGAGGTATGAAGTAGAAACATACACCCTAAGCCGCTTCGCGTTCAGGTTTGGCATTTGCGAGGCACGCAGCGATGTATTGGGATGGCACATCCCTTTTCCCAACCCCCCCGCAGCCCATGGTCGACTCTTCCTTTCCCAGAGAGCAAAGTTTGGAATCAGGGTCTGGGTGCGTGTGTAGTATTCGAAGAAGAGACTAAATCTTAGGTCAATCCCCCTTATAGTAATGGCTCCTTAATATGGAGTTACTAAGGCCTTAATGTACCTACAAGAGTACCTTGTGGTACCCATTACTGGGTGGGGGATTGACCCAAACTAAATCCAATTCCTTAAGCCATTAGCCAACTATAAGCCCCAACTCATTAGCAAGCATCCTGTGCCCTGAGCCCTGAACGCTATCAACCCCAGACCCTAACCTCTAGACACCCTGGGCCCTAAACCTATCGACCCCAACCCTAAACCCTAAAACCTAAATCCTAAACCCTAAACCCTAAACCTAAATCCTAAACCCTAAACCCTAAACCTGCCAGATCAGGGCCTTCAACCCTATATTCCCTTTGTAGGGCCTAAACTCTCTAGACCCATTTGAGCCTAAGCCGAATATAGACCCTAAGCCCTACACCCCATAGGGATCCTAAATCTAAGCCCTAAACTCTCTAGACCCTTGCTACTCCTACACCCCATGAACCCTAAACCCTAAACCCCAAACCCTATAGACCCTAAGCCCTTGGCGGTCTTTTAGCCGCTCGGATTGGGTATGCGCTAAGCCCGCCGAGGCGCGTACTCTTTGACATCTTTCTGATTTGGGCTTAGGGTTTAGGGTCTAAGGGTCCAAGGACCCAAATAATGGGGTTCCTTCAAAGTGGTTCTAGGGGGATATATAGGGTTTAGGGTTTAGGGTCTAAGGGTCCAAGGACCCAAATAATGGGGTTTCAGGGCCTAAATACTATAATATTCATGGTATTTGGGCCCTAAAACCCTTTTACTTGGGTCCTTGAACCCTTAGGGAAATCTGTTTGATTTGGGCTTAGGGTTTAGGGTGTAATTCGGATGCGGATGGAGGAAGTCATAATAATTCGCCGAGGCATCCAGCCTCAGGGCGTTCAGATCCCTTTAAAAACCCCCTCTACTCCTTTTTACAGACACACCTCAGCTGGCCAC
>CAJNIZ010001732.1:7880-21508 GCA_905231905.1 Symbiodinium pilosum
ACACAAGCTGAGACGTCTTAACCCGACTACTCGTAGCTAACAGCAGGATTCCGTAATATCTCTGTCCCTTGGTTTTAATGTAGACCCCGTACTCATGTTTAAGGTTTAGGTTTCTAGGGCTCTAGGGCTGAGAGTTCAAGGTATAGGAATTTCGGGATAAGTCGGATAAGCCCCCCTATCCCCGCATGGTAACCTTGCACCCATACGCTTGGTACTAAAATCCCGCATGACCCAAAAGTCTTGGGAGGCCCTGCAGGGTTTTGGCAGACCTTGGGGCGGCTTGTTTGGACAGGGCAGCTTTTCGAGCCCCTGCCCCCTCCCCCCCCCGGCGCTTCGCTGGTCCCAACATTCGCTTGGAGAGGCGGCCTCAGCACGCCCTGAGAGGCCTGCCTGAAAAGCACAAAAAGGATGACATCACTGCCGTGAAAGGTTTGGGCTACCTTACTCTAAGGGCGACTTGGCGGGTTACTCGCCAGCGGAGGCCTGCGGGACTGGGAGCTCCGTCGCCCACCATCACAAGGGTTGGCCCTGCTCGACGGCCCCAGCTCACTCAGTTAAGGTTTTTGGCCTGTGGCGGGGAGGGGATAAAAAGTACATTTGGGAAAGCCCGATTGAAGGAAGTCAACTGACTGCTTAGCTGCAATGCCTCTTTACGTACATACAGCAGCTCATCGGAAAAAATAAGTTTGAAAGGGTCAGATACGTATCCTGAGCTAAAGGCTGTCAGAAAGCATGATAAATCTGAAGACTCAAGATCTTAATCCTCAGCCCCAAAATCCAAAACACAGACCTTGAATCCACAAACAACCTAAGACCGAAACCCCAAGCCCTAAGTCTAAGGTCATAACCGTGGCACCCTACCTCATTATGTGATGGTGGGGGGGGTTACCGGGGGGGGTTACCATTGGGGGAGGGGATTGGGGATTCATTGGAATAGGGTTTCAGGCTTAGACTGGCTTATTGGGCTTAGGGTTTTAGGTTGAAGGGTTGTAGGGCTTCGGAACGTCCAAGCCCCAGAGCCCGCAAGGTATTGAGGGTTTAGTTCCCAAAAGGAACCCCTCAGAAGCCTTCATCATCTTCAACGTGCACCCCTTGGCCCGCAGACTCTACACTCAAGATCGGCAGCACTCAAACTCGGTTCAGGGCTTAGGGCCATGCTCATTTTCTCATCCTCTGTCTAACTTACAAGAAGGAAGCGTGGCTGTCGTGCACACGACCTGTGGAAGAAAGCCGGAGGAGCTTGCTGCGAGCATTTTCCAAACCTCTATATGCAAGCCATTGCCGACCTGCTGACAGGATCAACTCGCACACGTAAGCTGTCGCCAAGTATCAGGGCGCACTTCCGGCTCCGAAAGCATGCACAAAGCGATGTCTTAACCCTAAATCCTACCTGAGTATGTAAAAATAGTGGGGTTATAGGGGTTATATAGGGGTATTTAGGGTTTAGCCTGAACTCTCAACCCTAAATCTTCTTTCTGGCCCAGCAGGTATTGGCATCTGGCGCGTTGCATGCACGCATCACGAACTCACCAAGCCCTTTTGTTTTATCCCTCCCCTTAAAACTAAAAATCCCTCAAATGTATTAGGGATAACATTTCGTTATTGTTGTGGAGGTTCATCATGAGTTCATTTCTAGGGGAAGGGGACTGCTTCCCTTTCTAGGATTTCGCCTGGCCAAAAGGCAAAGCAAATGCTACACTTCATGCCCAAAGCTTGTGAATCCGTCAACTACCCTAAACCCTAAAACCTGCTCAAGTTAGCCCTGCCCTAACCTAGGGTTTAGGCTTTAGTCAATTCACCCTGCCCTAACCTGAAGCCATACATGAACCCACGTTTACATTATGGGTTTAGCGTCTAGAAGGTTTAGGCAGTTTAGGGTACCACAACCCTAATCTCCTCTTTGACCCTAGTTTCCATGTCACTTCCATGCTTACTTTTTCCTTTATGGGTAACCCTAAACCCTAAACCGCATTCTTCCCTCCTAAGCCCTAAACCCTCAAACTCTGAGCAGAAACAGACTCCTCTCCGCAGACGTCACTGCTACGGCAAAGGAAGGCGCGCCATTCTCACCTTCGTGGTTGTGAGAGGGGTTTAAGGTTGAGGGCTTGGATTCGAGGATTCAGGGTTGAGGGCTGCCCCTATTTAGCAGAGAATGCGGGAATGGAAGAGGAGGTGGAAACCAGCATGTTCTTATGGATTATTTAAGGGATTCTTCGGTTCCGGGATGTCCTCATTTGATTAGGGCGTATAGCAAGCCCTAAACCCTAAACCCTAAAACCCTAAACCCCCTAACCCTGAACCTGCAACCCGTAAACCCGCAACCCCTACACATAAAGCCCCGAGCCCTAGACCCTAAAACCCTTAACTCCCAAACCCCCAAACCCTAAACCCGCAACACCTATACCTAAAGCCCTAAGCCCTAAACCCCTAAACCCTTGTATTGATTTGATGTGCTTTTTGCCCGGCCTACCTGGCAACCTTGTGTTTAGGCTGTATGGTTTGGGGCTGAAGAGGTCTTCAAATCATTTGTAAAGGGTTTAGGTTTTGGGGTTTAGGCTATTATACCCCTTAATGACCCCTCTAGTAGTCCCCCTACATAATGCTTTAGGCAACCCCTTTTAAGGAGTTTAGACTATGGCTCAAATGAGTAGTGTTTTTTTGTGGTTGAACCTAGTAAGATAATATTCCTTGTATAAAATTCTATACCCCCAAAAAGGAGGATATCATCTTACTCTATATTGGGTACCATAGTATCCCCAAATAAAATTTTCCATTTCATTTTCCATGTTCTTTTCCATTTGATTCTCCATTTTTGGGTACCATAGTATCCCCAAATCAAATACTACCCACAGCCTAAACCCTAACCCCTAAATCCTAAACCCTAAACCCTAAACCCTAAAACAAATGAGCTTCAACAAACCCAGGATGGCTACATAAGCACCAGACCGGCTCCAAAAGGTACAAAGGGGCTCCAAGGGTTTTAGGGTTTAGGGCCGTTTAGGGTTTCAGGGTTCAGGCTTTATAAGGGTCCAAGAGCTGCAAAATGACTCCAGTAGCGCAGATTGGTTCCAAAAAACACAACAAACTGGCTCCGAAGTCCAACTTTGCAGCAACAAAAGCACACAAAGGGCTTCAAAAGAAATTCCCTATTAGGACCATATTAAGGGTAGATTAAGGTACCCTGAAGGTCTAATAGCCCATAGTGGTAGAAAAGCAGCATTGCTTCCAACGACTCCGAATGGGTTGCAAATGGCCAAAATTTTTCGAGAGCGAGCAAATAGACTCCAAAAGATTTTGTTGGGAAGACGCTCAAATTGAGGGCGGCCACAACACGCACAACTTGCTTTCAAAGGCCCACAATGGTACCAAAGGTTTGGCTTTGCCTCAAGAAATTGAGATGTTCCAAACAAACTTGGGCTTGGAGTTTGGGGCTTAGGATTTAGGATTCCAGTTTGTCATAAAAGTTTCCCAGCAAAACAGGTTATGCTGGCAACCTGCTAGCGATAGATGTGTGTTTCGTTTCGGGTTTTGATGCTGAGGGCTTCTCAAGAGCAACAATAGGGAAAGGAGTATTTAGGTTTTAGGGTTTAGGGTCTTGGGCTTAGAATGAGGATTACAGCATGTTGGGAGGGCAAGTAGTGTTTAGGATGTAGGGTGTTTACTCGGGGAATTGTGGAAGAATGGGGAGTCAGTGGATCATGAATAGGAACCTTAAACCTATTCTGATAATTCAGGCTTCTGGAGATATGTAAACATGTAGGAAGTATATTGGTGTTTCCCAAAATGGGAGGGGGTACTTTTGGGGGGAGCAAACCTCGTGTCATCTCGTGTCTTGGACAACTCGCTCGCCTAGGTTTCGACATGCTTGGGATGGCACCCGGCACAGCCAAGGGCAGCTGTCCTCGAGGTGAAACCACATGGCGACATTGGAAACCTTCGAGCCCTACCGCAGAGCGCAAAAGTCAGGCAGAGCTCGGGCTTTGAGGTGCTCAAGTGAGATGATGGGGATAATCATGGTCATGTGCCGTCTTTGCTGCAAGTGCCTCCGTACCGCAACTCGTTGACTACCCGGGCAGTCAAATCCAGTCGCTCGTGCCATGGCAATAAAGTGTTGCGCTGGCCCCTGTCATTTTCTGGGGCTTCTCAAATTGTGACGTGATGGTCTACGCTCTCCCTTGAGGGATTTGTAAGGATAATTTTGAGCTGGCTTCAAGTGGCGCAGGGCCTTGAGCTTGGGGGACTGGAGTTTAGGGTCTAGGGTTTAATTGAGGGTTAAGGCTTAGGGCTTTGGGGCTTAAGCGTTGAAGCTTCAGGGTGCGAGGGTTTTAGGGTTCAAGGGCCCCAAAAACCCCCAAACCCCAAACCCTTTTCAGAAACTGGCGCCGGCTCTTTTTCAGGTTGGGCTTTCAAGGTTGGGGCTGAGGTTTGAAGGTTAAAGATGACCTGGACATCAGCAAGTGGGCAGTTTACTGGCCCCAACCTAGCGGTTTAGGGTTTAGGATTTAAATGGAGTTTAGAGTTTAGTACTTAAGGTTTAGTGTTTAGGATTTAAATAGAAACTTAGGGTTTAGGACTTAGGGTTTAGGGTTTCGGATTTAGGGTTTATAGGGCTCGACTGCAGACCCACATTGACCCCGTTTAACGGTCGTACTCCCCTCACAGTAGAATTGAACCCCCACCACCCCGAATAGCAAATCTTCCCCATAAGAGACCTCGCGTATCGGTTAGCATATTCAATATTAGAAGACCCTAAGTCCTACATTTCGAACCCCCCAAACCCTAAACCCCCCAAAGCGCGGGGGGCTATTCAATTGTAGGGGAAAGGAAGGATCCTAAACCCTAAGCCCTTTAGGGGCTAACTCAGGGAAGCTTAATATTACCAAAACACGCGAAATCAAGTAACAGACCGACCCAGAATGCGCAAAAACAAGTGAACATGTCCATTCTTCTACATACTTTGGGGGGCTCAGGCAAACCCTAAACCCTAAACAACCTTAAACCCTAAGCCCCAAACCCTAAGCCCCAAATCCTAAACCCTAAACCACTTAACGAAGATTGCCTGGCCTTCCAGCCCATCTGAGGGGCGGTAGCGCTGCCTGCCGACTCCAACCTGGTAGTCGTTTAGAGTTTACGGTTTAGGGGTTAAGGGTTAACACAACTTGTATAGGGTTCAGGTCAGGAGTTCTGGCGGGTGTTGACCCTTTTTTTGCTTTTGCCCTATACAATTTGTATTTATCTGGGCTTGAGGTTTGAGGGTTTAAGGGTTAAGGTTTTAGGGCTTAGGTTTTCGGGTTTAGGGTTATAGGTTTTAGGGCTATGAAGGGCTTAAATAGAGATACAAAGGGGAATGTAGGGGAGTTCATGGTTGGGGGGTGTCCAAAACTTGGACGTCTCCTTTTGGTAGACTTGAATAAGAAATGTCACACGCTAGGGTCAACGCTGGTATATCCACGGACACCTCTCCCACATTTTTATATGAGCTATACTCTAAACTCCTAATATCCCCTTAAAAAAACGTATAATAGTCCGCTATATAAACCCCTAGACAAGCCCCTCAAAAAATTTGCGAGGAGTTTAGACTACAGCTCAAAAAGGGCTTCGGATGTAGAGGCCGGCTAACCGTCGGAGTCTGTTGGATGGTCAGACCTTCCCCCGCATCAAAAGAGGGGGGCTGTTCAAAGGGCTCAAACAGTAGGATGAAGGAAGGTGGGGTATAGGAAAAAACCAAAAATATAGTAGATAGTAGAGTACATACTAAGGACCCTTTAGCCCACCTACCTTCATCCCACCTTTTTGAGTCCCCTAGTTCTAAAGGCCATCTTGGCCGAGTCATCCAGTTGACCTTCCAGCGGTATGCGACGCCTTGTTTGGGTATACGAGGTGTAAAGCTGAGTCAGTGTAGGGGTGCAGGAGTGAAGGACTTAGGGTTTGGGGTTTAGGCTGTAGGGGTTTAAGGTTAAGGTTTGGGGTTTAGGGTTTAGGGCTTTATGTGTATCTGTATCAGAAGGTTGGAGAATTGAGGACTTCAGCCAAGGATGCGAACTCTGCGGATGTCAGAAACTTAGTGGCCCGGCTTGGCTATATGTTTGTAGCTTATGGCATATTATGGTAGATTAGAGTATATTATCGTCTGTTAGATTAGTCAATTCTAAATAATAGTTACCATGCAAAAAGTCATGTTCAAGGAGGAGCGCGATAACAAGCATGACAATCCTATCATCTTTCATCATGCCAGGAGCAACACTCGGCTGGAGACCAAGAAGGCTTCTTGGAACAGTGGCAATGATCATTCTAACCACAACAAAGGCAGCAATATCCCTGAACCTGCAGTCTTGCAGTAGCATGTCTACTTGACAAAATACCAGAACCTTACTGCTGATACCGAATTATCCTGCAAGACCTTAATATACTAGAACGCCATACTTCCCAACCCTAAACCCTGAACCCTAGGGTCATGTAGGACTTGTAGCATCCACTGTAGAGGAGCTCGGGGCAATGAAGTTCCCTGACTGTGCTTGCCAAATTCGACCCGGAGAGTGCGCCTCCCGTCGATGGAGCCAAAGCTCCATCGCAGCCTGGTTCTTCTTCAAGGAAGCCTGGGATTTTTCAGTTTTCTGCGAAAAGTTGTTTTGTGCGTGGCGAGTCCTGGCAAAAAGCCAAGTTTAGAGTTCTAAGGCTTCTGCTTTGGGGGTCTCAGGGCTCGCGTTTAGGGATTGGGGTTTATGGTCTTGGGCTTGTGGTTTAGAGCCAGAGGTTTGGGGAGTGTATGCACGGGTATGCATGGAGATTCAGTATGGGGGATTATGGCTGGGAGTGTAAAGGTTTCTGAAAATGGAGGGTTCCTTTTCGGGCAGCTGCGCCTATGTGGGACCGGGCCTGAATTACACTCCCCCAAACTAGCATGAGTAGTGTTTTTTTTGGTGGTTGAACCTATTAAGCTAATATTCCTTATATAAAATACTATACACCAAATGGAGGATATAATCTTACTCTATATTACTATATTGGGTACCATAGTATCCCCAAATAAAATACTACTCACATGGAAACTCATATAGTCCCCTTTTAGAAGGACTGTAGTCTTTATGGGGCCCTTTTTGGGTTTCCATGTTAATTTCCGGGAGTGTACTGTTCCTGAGATTAGGGAAATTTGTTGTAGGGACTCGTGTTATGATAGGAACCCCATAATTGATAGGGAGTGGTAGTATAATAATCCCGTATACCTGACCACATATAGGGGACAGATAAGGGAATCCCCACTTTCGCAGTAATGCTGTTTAGGGTTTAGCACGCTCCCAAAAGCCTAATACCCCACTCACTCATCTGTCTTGAATCATGCTAAGGCTTCGAAGATATCTAGCTTACTTGAGCTGAAAATGCGCGGATTCGGCTTTGCGTTTAGCCTGACCCTAAACCCTAGAACCTAAACCCTAACCAGTGTTGTGGGTCTGAGGGGATGACAAAGAGGAGAGAAGGATGGGGAAAGGGGCGGTGAACTGCGATTCGCGATATTGTCCGGCTTAAGCGGTCTTTGGACTTAAAGTTTACATAGAGCCTCAATAATGACTCTATGTAAGGGTAGTTTGGAGGTCCTTGTTGGATTGACAGGGCGTTGGTTGCTTTCCAGGTTTTGTTTAAAAAGGTTGGGGCCTGGGGAGTGACGGCCAGGCACAGTAGGCTGAAGGTACAAGGTTTAAGGGTCTAGGAATAAGGGAGTTGCACGGAGTATACAGTAGAAATGGATGACATAGGGTCTGGGATATTACTCCCCAACAATGAAGAGTTGAATGGAAAAGAAATGGACAATGAAATGGACACAGGTTACGGTCTAGGGCTTATACCCGTAACCCCAAACACTTAGCCTTAAACCGTACTGCTAAACTGTAACTACTTGGGGGTACAGGTCGGCTGTCAGAATCTAGGCCTTTAAGAAGATTGGAGATCTAAGCTACTTTAGGGAGGGGGTTTAGGGTTTAGGGTCCAAGCTTAGGATGTAGTTCTTTAAGGTCTCTACGGCCTAAACCCTAAACCCTAAACCGCAAGGTCTGTAGGGCTTTATGTTCAGGGCTTGGGACGTCAGAGCACCGTTGCTTTTGGGGCTCCCTAGAATTTTAGGGTTCAGGGTTTAAATCCTAAACCCCCAAGGTTTAGGTTTTAGGATTCAGGGTTTAGGGGTTTCCCTGAATGCAAGGCGCGTAAATGATAATTATGGCTAATTGATGTGGGGAGTCCTCAAAATTAGAATGCATTTTTGATACCCCTAGATACTAGGTGGCGTGATATGTTGTACAGTCAAAGGCGGCCCATAATTTTGAGAATAACCCATGTGGATCGGTGCTTGGCGGCAACTAGACTACAAATTCTGCAGTGTTCCATCCCACACGTCGCCAGCCGCTTCTCGGAACAATCCATGAAACGTTTTGCTCCAGTGGATCTTCTGGGTGACTCACAAACAATCTTGTTTGCAATCTCCTTCAGGCATGGGATCTGCCCGACAAATTCTGCTCAGAACTCTTAACACTTTACCGTAAGCCCTATGCTCAGGATCAGAATCCGTTTGCAGACATGGGCTTTATCAAATTGCAGATCAAAAGGCCACTAAAGAAGCGATAGAGTAGTGGCCTCTACACTACATAGCAAGTTGCCCCAGACTTTAGGGCTTAAAGGATCATGAAGGGTTTAGGGTTTATACCCTGAACCTAAAGGCTTAACCTACCCCAAGGCTTCCAGGTCTAAGATGGCTTTCCAGAGCAGGGTTTGGGCATAGGGGGCTGACGTCTGGGATCTCACCAAGGTGTCAAGAGCCTTAGGGTAACTCTGAACCAGAAGCCTTAGTTCCTGAGCCCTAAGCCCTAAACCCTAAACCCTTAACCCTAAAACCCCGAGCCCTAAGTAGACACAGGTTGCTGAGGTAATGGCGTTTGGTTTAGGGTTTAGGGGTTTAGGGGGTTTGAAGCCCTACCTCAACCCCAAGAAATCCGAGAGCTATGTGGGCTCTTCCGGGGATTTACTTGGGTTTTGGGGTTTGAGGGTTTTAGGATTCCTGGTTTAGAGTTTTAGGGATTTGGGGTTTAGGGGTTAAGGGTTTCAGGGCTTAGGGTCGAGGGGTAAACTCATATGTACTAGAATCTACCCTCCTAGTATCCCCCTTAATATACCCCTATAGTAGTCCCCTATATAATCCCTTATATAACCCCCTTTAAGGAGTTGAGACTGTGGTTCATATGACAACCGAGCAGCCATGTTCTGCCTCTCAAACCTGCGTTCATCGGGGATTTACCAAACAGGGGAGTGCTAAGGGACCAAGGGATGTTCAGGGGTCACAAAGAAAGGGATGATAAGAAGCTTTTACGTATGAGCATGCTTAAGGTTATCTAGGGGTCAGAACAGGAAACTTCCAGACAAAAAGATGATGACTGAATGCTGCATTTGGACTTGCATAGGTGGGCGTTAAGGGAGGGTTGTTTATCTGGGTAAGCGCTGTACCCTAAAACCCTAAAACCCTAAACCCCTACACCCTGAACCCTAAACCCTAAACTCTAAAACCCTAAAACCCTAAAACCCTAAACTCTGTAAGGTGAAGTTTGAAGGGTGCAGGGCCCAGAAAGTTTCAAGCTTCAGGATCTGGCTGCGGTCCTTTGGGTCGAGGTTTCGGGATCTAAGGGTAGGGTTTAGGGCTTAGGGCTTGGGGTTTAGGGTTTAGGGCTTAGGGTTTAGGCGTAACATCCCTCATGCCCCGGCATTTGGGGTCAAGTCTCCCAGCAATATTACATGATTTCGGGGTTCAGGGTAGGACATATTACGCTACCTTTGTCACCTGGGACGTAGGAATGACTGCTGGAAGATGTCCTCCAGCTGCTAAACGATACCCTCTCCCCCCAAGAAAAAAGGGGACCCCCATGTAGACCTCTGGCAAGACAGTTGATAGTACAAATCCTGCATGGCCCTAAATACAAAATAACTTGGGACCTTGGGAATTATGGAATTCGAGTCTAGTATGATCAGAACCACGCTGTCTTTTCCTTTTGATTTTGTAATTTTGGTCAGCTGCTGCAGCCCGAAGGGGACACTTTTGAGGGCTCCAAGCGAAGGGAGGGGGGCTAATGGCTCTTGCATCACAACAAAGACAGCACGCCCTAAGCTCTGAACCCTTAACCCTACTGAACCTTAGGCCCTAGGATTATCTTTTGGCCATGTTTAGGGCTTAGGGTTTAAACTTAAGCCCGCAACCCTGAGCCCAATATAACCAAACCCTGAACCCTAAGCAGCGCAGCAGGGGGCGGCCTGCTTTGTAAAGCCCGTCCCTCTTCGCGGAAAGACTCCAAGCGGCCAACAAGACGGAAGACGAGACGCTCCTTCAAAACTAGTAATGTAGACCCATGATTAGGAAACCCCCTCTCCTTCATAGGGATTATAAAAGAGATCCTAAGATTAAGGCTATTGAAGGGAGGGGTTTTATTAATCACGGGTCTACATTAGCCCCAATGCTGCAGGATCAAGCGACAAGAAAGTAAACAACTGGGGCTGCGGATGGAGATTTACCGGGTTTAGGCACATGCCCCTATAACAGACAATCAAGCGGAAAAGAACATCGAAACGCGAAAATCCAAATGAAACGGAAGCTGGGATTATGTTATGATTTTTCGGGGAGTGACCTGGGTTTCCGTTAGCCAGAAGGCCCTTTTTTGTAATTCGCTACAATAAGCGAGCTGGAATTCTGGCAATACATCGCCCACCCATCCTGTAATAGTCACTTATAACTACTGTTGCAAATAACGTTGGTGATTCTCAAGATACCTACCTACTTCAAGTAAAGCCCCATGTGTACTCAACTAGTTTCTACCTGGAGGTTCAAGGCAGGCAGAGCCTTCTTGTAGGTGTGGTTTTGGGTTCAGGGTTTAGGCTGCATTAATATCCCAATTATAGTCCGCCTCAGTCTCCTATTAGGATTCTAGTCTGCTTCTAACACGCAAATCTAGATGGGTTATATTTAACTTGAACCTTCAAGTATGCTAGGTTTTTAGTAGGGTGGGGTCCTCCAGAGTAGACACGAACTATATACACTCACCAAAAATTTCCGGAGGAACCCTGTATACACCCACCCGAAAACCACAATTCAAAACCCTACTTCACGCAAGTATTAATCAGGGGTTCCCATACCATCCCCGCAAGAGTACCCCTCCCCAGATGTAGAACCCTATTAGGCCTTATGAAGCCCTATATAATCAGGCCTTAGGGTTTAGGGTTTATATCCTAATCTTTTCCTTAAAAAACGCCCCTCGTCCTGGGTGCCGGGATGCTCTCCAAGCGCCTGCGCCACTGGCCCAGTGCCAGGACGCGCCAAGAGCCGAATCTTGTCTGCCACAAGCTGCATGGCCTGGGTACTGAGGTTTAGGGTTTAGGGTGTGTTTGTATAGGTCCCCTTACAGAAAATGAACCCCAGACACTAAAGGGGCTCTATCAAGATATATATATATATAGGGCTGTTTGGGATAGATTAGGGTTCCTCTGAAAGGGGTTATTCGCAAATTGAGGGTTTCTTCAGGTGCGGGAAGCCACGGCAATAAGGAACAATCCGCTGTAGGGGCCTAACTAGCTAGCAAATTGTGATTCTAGCTTCCTTGCATCACTGTAATATAGGCTGCCTCCAGTGGACCTCAAGTTGATATTTGTCATGATTTACCTAGACCCTCCAATGTACGGTTAAGGTTTAGGGTTTAGGGTTGTAGTACTTTTTGGTAGCCTTAATAAGGACCCTAACCAAAAAACCATACCAAACCCAAACAGGAACTACATTGGAGGTTCCAGGTAGGCCCCTGTAGTACCCTCCCTAAACTTGGGAATCCCTAAAGCCTTAAACCCTAAATCTCTAAACCCTAAGCCCCAAACCCCAAACCCTAAAGCCTAAACCCTGGGAAGCCTATGCACTGGCAGGTGAGCTCCTTGGAACTCTAAACTTTTTCTTGCAACCTTAGAAGGAAGGTGAATTCAAAACAGGGTTAGTGTAGTGGTTTGGGTTTAGGGAAGTCCCTACATCAAGGCATATAGTCCCCCTTAAGTAGATAGAATATGGCTTTGGGTATCTTATAATAAGATCCCCATATAACCCAAATTCTATCTACTTAAGGGGGACTATACATCTACGGCCATCTAAATTTTGACCCCACTTCTATGTTTTGAGTCCCCATCAAGCAGCAACTGGGGCCGAGGGTTCAGGATTTTGGAGTGTTCAAGCTCCGAGGATCAGGGTTTAGGGGTTAGGGGTGTAGGGTAGGGTTTAGGGTTTAGGGTTTAGAGTCTCGACCCTCAACCCACAAGCCAAGCCCTAAATCCTAAGCCCCAATTCCCAAAATGGAAAACAAGTTTAGGGGCCCACAACCCATCCACAGAAGGAGGCAATGCAAGCCCAGATGCGATATAGTCTATTCTCCAATGACTTGGTCCAAGTAGCCCCATGAATAACCCCTATCATATTCCCCTATACAATCACGTATATAATCCCCTTTAAGGAGTTTAGACCCTAAACCCTGAACCCTATATAATCCCCCCTTATAGAAGCCCCTCTAAGGCGTTTAGACACTAAACCCTAAACCCTACACAATCCCCTATATAAGCCGCATATACTCCCCTATATAACACCCCCTTAAGGACCTTAGACCCTAAACCCTTTCCCCTAAACCCTATACAACGAATTTTATATTCCGCTATATAACGCCCTTTTGGGAGTTTAGACCCTAAACCCTGAACCCTCTACTTGGAGGCCCATGGGATTCAGTAACTACTTATAACTGGGCTTTTTACCCTACGTATAATTGGTATAATCCCTATAAGACCATTTAGGGAAATTATAAGTAGGGTTATGATTAAGCCCAGTTGCAAGTATCCCATGGGCCTCCAAGTACAATCCGCTGTATAACCCCCTTCAAGGAGTTTAGACAGCAGCCCAGATGCAGTGGCCAATGTCTGCGCTTCCGCGCGAAACTTCTCGAAGGCTTCGAGTAGGCCGTTGATCTCTCTGCAGGCCTGGGGACCGGCTTGGGGTAAAGGGTTTAGGGTTTCAGGTTTGGGGTGTAGGGCTTGTGGTTTAGGGCTCAGGGGTACTAATCCTTCAACCCTAAACCTTAACGCCTTTTTTTCACCTCAAAATCCACCATTCAATGGCTGCCACTCGAAACTCTAGACCCAAACTTCTAAGCCCTACCTGTCTTGGGGCTTCAGGGTTTTATGGGTGATACCTATTATGAAGCGGTAAGTACGCCTAAACTGTAGGTCATTGGGGTTACGGGTAGCTCCCGCAATAATTACGCGTTAAACACCCAAACGCCTTCGAAGACTTCCAGGGGTTTGGGGTGTAGTGTTGCAAACTGTAGGTGAACGAACTTGCAGGAAGCACTAAACCCTAGTTGCAAGTCAATAGGAGCTACAATCAATACTTCCTACTTATTTGAATGGACATGGGTTCCTTACCAGCGACTACATTAGGCACTATGCCACACTACAAAAGGATACCTTATGTCCACAGTTAACGGCCCCTTAATACGTCTAACATTGACAGTAGCTCAAGGGTGATTATACATGGGGTTGTTACTAAAAAAGACAATAAAGGGAACCCCAAATAGGGAACCCCA
>CAJNIZ010001734.1:4116-28071 GCA_905231905.1 Symbiodinium pilosum
CCCTAAGCCCTTAATCCCAAACCCTAAACCCTAGACCCCAAACCCTAAACCCTAAACCCCTAAACCCTAAAACCCTAAAACCCTAAACCCTAAACCCCTAGACCCTAGACCCTAAACCCTAGACCACTTGGGGTTTGGGGCCAAGGCATCCTCAGGCTCTTGTTTTCCCGAAATTCGCCTACAAAAGCCTGATTACCTCCTAGTCTGCCTGTATAAGCCATAATCTAAACTCCTAGTATCCCCCTTAATAACCCCGATAGTAGTCCCTTATATAATCCCCTATATANCCCCCCTTTAAGGAGTTTAGACCCTAAACCCTAAATCCTAAACCCTAAACCCCATATAATCCCCTATATTAGCCCCCCTTTAAGGAGTTTAGACTATAGCTCATGTAGGATTGGAGGTCAGGACGTGGGCCTTCCAATTCCGCTTGTCTTGCAGCAGCTCTTTGATGCCGGTCATCAGGTCCTGCAAAACTAGACAAAGTTGGCAGGGTTGGACTCTCTAGGGTCCTACCCTTGAAGGTGCCCCTACATGGGCCCTATAAGGCATTGACATGAACTGATGTAATCCCTCGACAAATGCTTAACCTGTACCCCGGGTACAAAACTTGAGAGGGCATAGGAGATGCTCACATTCTCTAAGGGGCCTTGGTCGGATTACGGCCCCTGCTCTAGAAGAGCAAAAGCTGGGGTCCTTATTAAGGCAGCGGGTACGATATTACTGCAATTGCTGTATTTGCGGGCTGTCATATGGTGGGGGCAGTGTCCATGGCTCAGGGCTTAAGGCTTCCATCCCCGAGAAATGAATCATTGGCATTCCATGTTGAGGCTTCACGCAATTCAGGGGTTGCTTTGGCAGGTCCCTATCAGGAAGCTCATGCTATGTTGGGGTATACACTGGGACGCCCCTACTTGTGGAAACCGCAAGTTCTAAGATCAGCAGCCAGCGTTGTATACAACCCTAAGCCCTAAAGCGCTCATTGGCGACTGAAGACTTGCTGTCATGTTTCTCGATGCTGTCATTCACATTGCAGTACCATTTACAAGTGGTTGTGCCAAAACAGGGGGACTCCAATATGGACCCCCAATACTAATCCTGACTAGTGGGATTCCCCGAAAGGGAACCCTGATTTCGGGAACCCACCCCAGTGCAACTTTGACCCTCAACCCTAAACCCTAAGGCGCTCTGTCTAAGAATCATCAACAGACTCCAGCCTTTTATAACTGCAGCCCCAAGCATTTGCCCCGAAGCCCTAAACCACATCATACCCTGAGGGTCCATGTGAGCCATAGGCTTCACTCCACAAAAAAGGGGCTTACATAGGGGGTTCTATAGGGGACTATTACAGGGGTCTTGAGGGGGATACTAGAAGTTTAGACGATAGCTGCTGTAGGAATATGGTAGCAACTTTAGGCTGCAAGAGGTGGGTATTTTAGCGCTTTGGGGCAAAGGAATTGTATGCCAGAAAGGTAGATCATCCCAAATCCTGAACCCTAGGCCCTGAACCCTAAACCAAACCCTAAACCCTGAACCCCAGACCCTAAATCCAAACCCTAAACCTCAAACCCTGAATCCCAAACCCAAAACCCTGAACCCTTACCCCAGAAAGTGTTCAACCCGTAATCGCCTTATGCTGATTTGCAGCAAGTCGGGTTCCCCAGCGACAGGGATGTCCTGCGAGGCCTCTGGGCATCCTTTCCTTGCCAACAAAAAAGGGAGGGTATGTTCGGCTTGAGGCTGGGGGTTTAGGGTTGTAGGGTTTGAGTTTAGGGTTTTAGGGTTTAGGGTTTGAGTTTAGGCTTTTAGGGTTATGGAAGAATCGAAAGGAAAAACGCATGGACAATGAAATGGCAACTTGAGTTATAAAGGGTTCTACAGAGATATGGTAGTTTCCCAAAACAGGGGGATCCCAACATAGACCCCAAAATACTAAAGTCCGTATGATGGGCATCCCGAAAAGGTACCCGCCTGATTTTGGGCAACCCCCATACAACTATGTAAGGGTAAGCTGAGGAGCGTATGACGTCGCAGCTGCTCCAATGGACTCCGATCACTCCCTCCTAGAGTCTAAGACAAAATATCCTCCATCACCTCAGTGTACTAGAATAGCAGAAGTCCTGAAGTATAAGGTGCCTGAAGTCATGTAGGATTCTTAATACCAACGCAGTTGTTATTGGCCATAGGCCTTGTGCGTTCGAGTTCTCACGTGCTGAGTTACCAGGTGGGTGCCTCCTATAAGCCTTACATAAGCCTCATACGAGGAGAATCGACTTGAATATAGCACCCCGCCACACCCCCTATATCATAGATTGCCCCCCCAACTTGTACAGTAGCAACATTTAACCCAAAACATATACATAAACAAAAAGCATGTCAGAGATACATGGGGAATTCCTTCACCTCTTTTGGACATGTCAAGCACTAGCAAGACTTACCAGACTCAAGCAAACATGCAAGTTGAGTTGTTGGAGGGTCAAGGGGACTTAGTAAGGAATGGAGAAGGACATGGAAACTACTGCATTATTTGCAGCGTTTATGGGCAAGAGTTTGGGGTTGCGGCTCAGGCGGACTTAGCAAGTAGGTTGAGACCCGTATAATCCATATAGCAATTCCAGTTATCACCATAATAGACTTACTAAATCCCCACTGATCCTCCAAGCACGTGATCCTTGGAAAAGCATTGTAGCACATGAACCGAGAATGAAACTCATACGCCCTAAATCCAAATCCTGAACAATAAACCGTAAACCCAACACAAGCTCTTAAACCGCATCCCCCATGCCAACCCAAAACGCTGTGCAATGGGAGCTTGCAGCAACTCCTGTTCCCCAAAACTAATGAGAGGACCTGTCTTAATCTGAATATGAAACATTTTGCCACAGAATCGCATCCTTTGAAAGCACCCTCCCACCCCCTAATATAAAGACAGCGCAAATGCAAAAGCTCCAATATTCAGAATATCATTTTTGGGGAGCGGGGTAATTAATCTAAGGTAGAAGGGAGTCATTCCTTCCCTAATTCTCCCTGCCCTAAGCCCGACAACATGCGGGTCGGAGAAAGTAGGGAGTGGATGACACCAAATGTTTTCTGCCTAGCCTCTAGAGTCATTCCACAGTCCCTTACAAGGGAATGTGAGGTCCTAGATCCCCAGCCATCCCCCTAAACCCTAAACCCTAAACCCTGAAACCGTAGACCACTGTCGCCTGCCAGGACTTTCTCTCCTCGAGGCTTTTCTCCCGCTGGGGGGTGCTTATATAGGGAGAATGGAAAAGAAAAGGGAAGCTGCTACATTATGATAGGGTATATATTAGGGTTGCATAGGGGTTATGTAGGGTTATATGGGGTAAACCATTGAAACTGGCCACTAGAAAATAAAGCCAGGGCAAGTTATGACTCCACTGCAAGGATGTGTCCCGAAGACTTTCTTCCTTAGCCTTTTTGAAGCTGAGGATATCCTAAAACCAACGCCTCCCCGAAACCCCAGTATAGGGCTTAGGGGTTTGGGATTGAGGGGTTAGAATTCAGGCGTTGAGGTTTAGGGGGTACTTAATACTAAAACTTCCCCCTGACCCAAACCCTAAACCCTACATAATCCCTATATGACCCCCTTTAAGGTACCCCCAAATCCCTTAAAACCCCAAACCCTTCCCCTAAAACCAAAGTCCGAGACACTGAAACGTCTGAGAGTCGACAAGTGTATCTTCGGCCTTGCAGAGCCAATTGGCCACCTTTGCGGTGATTTTTTGGGCTTTTAGGGTTTATAGGGTTTAGGGCTTGGGGCTTAGGGATTTTGGGCTTTCAGGGTTTATAGGGTTTAGGGCTTCGGGCTTAGGATTTAGGGTTTAGGGCTACCTTTGCAGGGATTTTGGGTTTTTTCGGCATGAAATCCCTAATAAGCAAAGGGGAGGTAAGGAAAGCCCTGCAACGAAATTCAACCCGGAAACTGAGCCCTAAGCCCTGAAGCCTAGGGATATGAACTATAGTCTACACTCCTAGTATCCCCCTTAAGACCCCCTATAGCAATCCCCTACATATTCCCTGAAACTCAGCCCGGAAACTGTGCAAAGATTCAACTCGGGAATGTTCTCCCAAGAGGATCCTCACACCATCCTAGCCCATGCTGGCATTACCAACAACAAGCCCCAAACAATGAAACCCTTAACCCTAAACCCTGAGTCCTAAACCCTTGACCCTTGCTCCCCGAAGAGCAACCTCGTGTCCCCATACGAGCTATAGTCGGAACTCCTAGTATCCCCCTTGATGACCCCCATATACTCCCCTGTACACTCACCTATATGACCCCCCTTTAAGGAGTAGGCCCTAAACCCCAAACGCTAAATGAAGGGGTAAGGAGTTACGACTCTAACTCATATGAGCTATAGTCTAAACTCCTAGTATGCCCTTAATATCCCCTATAGTAGTCCCCTATGTAATCCCCTATATAACCCCCCTTAAAGGAGTTTAGCCTACAGCTCATATGGCTGGCCGACCTCCGAATCCGCTGATGCCAGCTTCTCAGACACCTTGGTGACGAGACCTTTGGCATCCGCCTGCCTGCAGACCTTGACCAGGGCCAGGGTCACAAGATTCATCCAACTTAATAACACCTACAGTAGGGTTTAGGATTTGGGGTTTAGGGTTTAGGATTTAGGATTTGGGGTTTAGGGTTTAGGATTTAGGGTTTAGGATTTGGGGTTTAGGGTTGAGGATTTAAAGTCTAAACTCCTGATATCCCCCTTAAAAGACACTATACTGCTCCCCGATATAATCCACGATATAAAATTCGTTATGGAGCGTAGACTATCCCCAAGGCTCCAAATAGCCCAATGTAGGTCATACTTATAGACTTTGGGGCCCAATGTAGGTATTATTTGTAGACATGGAGCTTAGACTATAGTTCTTTTGAGGTTTCAGCGTTCAGGGCGCTTAGGATGCAGGACTGGGGGAGTCGGGTTGAGGGTTTGGGTTGAACGGCCATGTTGCAGCTGGATTCTTTTAATTCTTTTAAGCCGGCTGGGAGAACGTCCGATGAGCACGGGTAGGGTTCAGATCTTGATTTAGGTTTTAGGGTTTAGGGTTTAAACCCTAAACCCGAAACCGCTTAAGACATTGGACATCTGGGTTCTTGAAACCATTTATCCTCACCCAACAGCGTTCAAACCACTTGTGATGTGGCCGAAATCACCGTTCACAACATGCAGGGAACTCATATAGGGACAAGCATGATGATAGGAACGTTCATATAAGGACCCGTAGTATAAGGAATTTAGGAAAGCTCGTGTATCTAGCTATTGGACGAACTATAGCAATCTCCTATAAGCCCGTTTCACTTGGGGTTTAGGGCTTAGGGTTTTGCATTTTTCCGTACGTTCTCGCCAACATATCCTCACCAGTCTCCCAGAAACCTGGACAGCCCTACCTCAGATGAGATCCAGTCAAGAGTGTGTAGGGCTATGCTATACAGAAAACAATTAAATTCTTAGGGAAATAGGAGAGTCGCGGACTGGGAATGCAAACATCAATATCCTAATGTAGACCCGCGATTAATAACACCCCCTCCTTCTATTCTAATCCCTACTAAGGGGGGGAGGTTTATTAATCAGAGGTATACATTACTTGCCATACTGACTTGCAGCCTTGCTTCAGAGTGATACTATAACTCACGTAGAAACAACCTAAATGCAATCGCCTGTGTTCATGAGCCCTTCAGGGCGGTCTGGAGTGTAGAGTTTGGGGTTTAGGGATGTCTGGGCTGTAGGCAGCAGCAGTCTACAAATTTCTCACCCTAAACCCTAATCCTCATATGCCCCGCCTCACCCAAAACGACCCAAAACCCTAAACCCCAAACCCTAGACCTTGAACACCCATCACATCCCCTGCCTCACCCAAAGTGCTTGAGTTTGACAAGTTCTCGCACTTCTTCATCAGCCGCTCGAAGAGGTAATCCACGAGCCCGGATTCGTTATCATCCCCCTCCTTAACTTCACAGGGTTTGGGGCCAAGGGGGTTTGAGGTAGAGATGCCTATGTATTCCCTTAAAATAATGTGTTTAGGGGTTAGGGATGTGATGACCCTAGCCCTCCGTTCCTTCATTCTCTACATGGAAGAAGCAAAGATTTCGGGGATTGAATTTCGGGTCGTGCGTTAGACCTTAAACCTAAACAACGTTGACGAGGGCTTAGACTTCGGGTTGAGCTGGCAACTGTTTAGAGTGAGGGACTTAAATAGGGGCTTGGAATCAGGAGGCATATTACGAAACACTACTGTATTCTGTACCAAGAATTCGAGAGGACAAGAGGAGAGCACCTGGTTATGTCTTGAGTTTTCCCTACCTAGGTTTAGGATGGGCCGTTCAGAGTTCGGGGATTGGAGATGAGCCTTTGTCCCCCTCTTTCAAGAACCTGAGCCCCCGCAGAGCTTCAGTAACATGACTTTAGTCTCGGATATTTGTGGACTGCGTTTTGGGGATTAGAGTTCAGAGCATGCTGAATAACCTTTCAAACCAACCCCCGGAACCCCCCGCCCCCCCAATCGGTTAGGGCATAGTACTTCTGGCGTATGGCCATCGATGAAACTTTGCACCTCTCCCCCTCCTGTTGAGGGCGGCTTGCCTGCCGCCGCGGCGGATGCTGGCAAGATACAGGATCTGCAAGTGGGGGTTTCCCAAAATTATGGGTACCATTTTAAGTGTCCCTATAATATGAATTATAATAGTTTGGGGTCTATATTCGGGTCCCCCTATTTAGGGAAATTACCAAGTGTGCCCTGTAATTGTCTCCCAAGAACGCATGCTAGAATGGATTCCCATAGAAGTCCCTGTATAAACACCTATGACCCGAACTCTTCTTCCCTGCTACACATCAGGGAGATAAATGCAACTCTCAAGTAAGTATAAAACTCTCGAACCAACCCCACACATTTCTTGGATGCGAACGGTTCTGGAACACTCCGTTCCTTGTGGGCGCGGAACGTCTGTACTGGAGCCTTGTTTAACTTCTAGTGTTACGCTCAAGTACGCACCAAGAGGCAAAAACCAAGCCTCAACAGCAAGCCCAATATCTGAAAATCTATAACCCCGCACAACACACTTTGTTTAAGCCCGGAGCCTTTAGGCCTCCGAATCCCGAATTTGAAGCATTCGCTTGAACGTTCTATCCGAACAGGTGCAGGGATCGTATGTATGGCAGTTTCCCGCATGCGAAGAACGTCTTCTAGGAATCTTTACTTGAGCCCAGATGTAAAGAGAACCCTGTTATGGCGATTCAATGAATATCCCGGGTCGAAAGCTGCTCTTGGTCACAAGGACGCTGGAAATTCCAAACCTAAAGCTGCGCACCCCAAAAGCCTAAACTCGTGGATGAAAGGTTGGAAATCCTCGGGTTTAGGGCTTAGGGGTTTCGGGTTCGGGCTTAGGGTCCGTGGTAGGTGCTAGGGACCATTGCAGGACTGCGTTCCAGGGCAACTTTCATGTCCCCATGAACTCTTGCTGACTCTTGCTGCGTAATAAACACGTGGGCCCGAAGGCCTTCGCCCCTCAATAATCTGTTCTCCTAAGCCCGCCCCATAACCCATAATTTGCACTCCTACAAACCCCTCTGTAGCTCCAATTTCCGTTGCATCTTCTATGTTCTTTTTCAATTGACTGTCCATTATTCCGATTTAATTTCAGCTAGGCGTCAGAAGTTTGATTGCTCTCTGCAGTGACCAGCGACACCTCGCGGCTGAGAAGAAACCAAAGTTGGTACCCCAAACCCTAAACCCCAAAAGGGTTTGGATTTTTGGGAGGTTTGAGTGTCACGGTTCGTGCCTTGGTAAAATTCAGCACGGTTATCGTCATTAGTATTATTACTCAAATATTCTGGCTGCGAGTGCCGTTGTTCTTAACGTGAAATTTTGGGGGCTTCTGCCCTGAATCCTAAACCCTACACCCGTAAACCGCAAACCCCAAACCACTAAACCTGAAATCCAAATCCCTACGAACCCTAAACTTAAATCCAAATCCCACAAAGCCTAAACCTGAAATGCAAATCCCGCATCCACAAGCTACGGTTTCCGGGCTTTAGGATTCAGGTCTAGGCCTAGATCTTTACCCAGAGCTCGGGGAGCGGACCACTCACAACCGAGTATGGGCCGGTGAGCATATTTTAGGTTTTCCCCGCCCCCCATCCCCCCTCGTCCCCCACATCCCCCCATCCCCCGCCCATCCTACCCTTAACCCTAAACTCTAAACCCTAGACCCTAAACCCTCCAATCTTAAATGCGGTCTGCGAGGAATCTGCAGCCGAGGTGGATGAGTGATAGCGTTGAAATTACCATCAGGGGTTCTAATTTTCAGATCCTCCCAGCCCCAAAGGTACCCCCCCAGCGTCTAAGGAGCCAGTAGCATTTAAGGAGCTAAAAAGAGGGGAAAAAGGGTGTTAATAAGGCCTAATAGGACTGCACTCCTGGGGGTTTAGGATTTAGGTTTTGCAATACTCTTGGGGAATAGCAATGTGACCCCTGAAAGGATTAGCATCTTCAGGGCTTAACAGGAACCCTCAGGCTCAGAACCCAGACTCCCGAATCCAACACCCGAAGCCCTAAACCCCGTACATCTCCAGCCCTTAATCTCAAGCCCAAAACCCTCGATCCAGACGCTAGATCTTACAACATCTTACAACCTAAGCCCCTGAAGCTTAAACCAAAAACCTCCAGATCCCGAACCCCAAAATCCTAAGTTAAGGCTTCCAGATTTACACCCCAAACCCCACGCTCACAGCCTCGAAAAACCCTAAACCCTAAACCCTAAAACCTAAACCCTAAACCCAAACCACCTGGCGCGGGGAGCTCCATGAAGGATCCCGGAGGGTGGCTCCTCCAGTCTGGGATTAATCTAGGGTTTAGGGTTGAGGGTTTAGGTTTTTAGGGTTTAGGCTTTATGGTTTAGGTTTTAGGTTTTAGGGTTTAGGGTCTGGGATTAAGGGCTGCATTTGCGGGACTTGGGGTTTACTTGGAGGGTCAGGGGGACTTAGTAAGTAGGTCAATAATCCCTATAACCCATATAGTAATCCTAATTATCCCCATAATGAACCTACTTACTTAGTCCCCTTGACCCTCCAAATAGGGTTTAGGGTTCAAAGTTTTGGGCTTGGGGCTTAGGGGTGTTTGGGGTGTTTGGGGTCTTAAAGTTTGTGGTTGAGGGTTGCCCCCCCACCCCAAATTTTTTAATCATTAAGGATCAGGGGGTTCTGCGGGGCTACCCCTTTTGGAATTTGATTGCCTAGCCTGTTCGAATCGTACCATCAGATTCCAAATTCGACAGGTGACTGAGCATTGCCTTTTGTTTAAAGCCCAGGCCTTTTGAATCTAATAGGGTTTTGGTCTCAAAAAAACACGGTCAAAAACCCTTTGCATTATAGAGCCCCCCAAATCATTTATAAAATTGAGGATCAGGGGGACTCCCCACTTTGGAATTAGATTGCCTAGCCTCTTTGAATAAGCCGTTGTATAAGAAATCGATTGTTGTTGGTGGCATCAACTTCCAGGTAATAGAGCCTCTCCTTTTCATGCAAAGGCTTGGTTTCAAAACCAAAAAGCATTTTGGCCTCATCAAAGCCTTCCCCAACATTATTCCCGGCAGAAAAAAGCTTGACTTAATTGGGACCCCCAAATAAAATAGGGGGGTCCGAAATACTTTTCTGAAATGTTTACCTTATCGAGCCCGCGCATCCTCATTGATCAGTATCCAGCATTATGATCCAATTATATCTCATACAGGTACTTGGAGCCTTTGGGGCAAGGGTGGAAGCTTAATGGCTTAGTGTTGGGGGCTTTAGCGTTCCTAAATCCTCAAGCCTTAGCCTCAATACCTCAAATCCTCGGGTTCTCTGTTTTTAAGACTCAGGATCCGAGATTAAGTGCTCGTATACCGTTCAGAGAGACCGCAGCCCTAAACCTTACACCCTGAACTCTAAACAACATTAAGGCTGGCAGGATGTTAATCCAAGGCTGGAGCTTGAGTGTTTGAGCTTGAGGGCTTAGGTACGGTTACTGTAGGTGTCTTAAGAATTCCCCCAATATCATCTTGAGGTTTATTTGAAGTACGCTGCTCCAGAAAGTCCACAGGGAATCTAGGACCATAAGATTGGTATCTGCTTGAGACCATCCATTCGGGGCTTCCGCTGCAGATTCATGGTTTAGGATTTAGGGATTAAGGTGTAGGGGAAGCTATGCGTCTACAGAAGGATTGCAGGGGCTAACACTGGACTTGCCTGAAATTAGGGTACGCTTTTCTGCCCCCAGGAAAAAGCTATGTGATCAAGGCGCTTCCAAGCGAGGCGAGTGATTTGTATTTGAGAAGAGCATTGTAGGTGTGCCTCAAGCCTAAGACTACACCAAGATGTTTAGGGCAGTACCACCTGCGCATTGCCGTACACAAGCTAAGA
Organism: Symbiodinium pilosum; assembly: GCA_905231905.1. Classification (NCBI taxonomy): domain Eukaryota; class Dinophyceae; order Suessiales; family Symbiodiniaceae; genus Symbiodinium; species Symbiodinium pilosum. The sequence goes on from CAJNIZ010001734.1 coordinate 14,544, forward strand.
AGTAGCTCCACGCTATGTGCTAGGCAAGAACAAGTCCAGCCAGCTATGGAGAATTTCGCTTTGCTTAGGCGTAGATCAAGACATCTGTGGCTAGGTCCCCAAAGCCCTACCTTACCCGTCTCAAGAGGCAATAGTGGCTCCTCCAGTGATGGAGGACAGTACCAACAGCAGTCTCAGGCATCTGGGAGACGTGGCCATGGCGCATAACAGCCACTCTTGCTGATACTAAAACCCCTGCATGAAGCGTGCTGAATGCCAGCACTTCCTAGGTATGGGGGCTCTTGACCATTTGGAGGGCTTCTCCAAAAAAGGAGTCCTTTCGTTCTTTGGCCTTCCAAATTATAACGGGCTTGCAGGGGTCCTCCTTGAGGATGATATAGAGCATGTTTTGAGAAAGGGCTCTATTTCATCCAAAGGCATCTCCAGGCACAAAGCCTACAGCCTCTGAATGTGAACAACTAGGCATCTCTACAGAACCTTGCAGGCATGGATAACAAACACAACTTCAAACAATAATTAAAATGGGTGGTTTCCCAAAATTGGGGGTACCCTTTGGGGGGGTCTCTATAGTGAGGGCTATAGGATCTATGTTGGGATCCCCCCATTTTGGGAAACTACCAAATCTGAAATCCCACCTTCACAGCAACCAGTGCCTTCTTAAATGGATGTAGGATAGACTACCGTAGCTTCAACGGGCTGCAGGCCGAGGTACGCAGCACCATGTTGGTTATAGCCTAAACTCCTAGTATCCCCCTTAATAACCCCTATACTACGCCCTTATCTAATCCCACATATAACCCCACTTTAAAGAGTTTAGACTATAGCCCATTTAATCCTTATTTAATCTTATACATAGCAGTCTCCATTTCATTTCCATTTTCTTTGCCATTTGATTCTCCATTACTGGGGTAGTAGCATCATTTTAGCTTTGCATAAGATTGCTCGAGGCAGACCCCATGTTCAGCAGCGCGTATACGAGAACTTCCAATCAGACAACGGGAACGGCTGAAAATGGGCAGCGGATATGCAATCTTACTGGGGCATAGTAAGGAATATGGGAATATTTTCTGTAGGTTTCTGTAGAGATTAGTTTCTTTCCCTTATACCCAACTAACCACCATTAAGCATTGCGTTATACTGAGCACAGCTTGAAGTCGTGCGGGCTCGCTAAACCATTTGACCGAGACTTGATCATCATCCCCAATCTTTGGAAAGACAGGGTTCCCCTGACATACCCTATTACACTATACTCCTTGCTCTAGGGGACTCTCAAAGAGGACCCCTACCTGCTGGAAATCCCACACATCTCTGAGCATGAACCCCACATCCTGCAAAACCCAGACATAAGACGATCCAGATTGGAATCCTGCTGAAACTCGCATGCAAGATTTTCTGCAGCTTAAGGCAAATAGACATATGATTTCATTGTTTGGGCCCTCGACCTTACTCTACCTGAGGTCATTCCTTTTTGCAGTAGCAGTAGCAATTACCACAAGAAAATACTAGGAGCTTGATGGCCCTTTAATAGGGCCCATTCAAGGACAGTTACTGTAAAGGGGGAACTGGGGGAATGGTCCAAAATCTACTCCTTGTAAGCTCTACGCCTCAGACCCGTCATTCAAAAAAATGCGGGGATGTGTTAAATCATCCCGAAGCGCCGCCTAGAGATTTCTGCGGCTACCCTCAACCCTCATAAACCGCACAATCTAAACCCTAAACCTTAAACCGTAAACGCCAACCCAAAATCCTAAACCCTAAACCCCAAACCCTAAACCTTAGAAATCCTAAACCCTCAACCCTAAACCCCAAATTGTAAACCCTGAACCCCAAACTCTAAACCCTCAAACCAGGTCGGAGGATGGGGACCGCAGGGCCTGGAGTGGAAGACGTATCGCTGACGGAATCCCTGCTTAGTAGAAAATTTCAATATTTGGGCAGTTTCCCAAGGTTAGGGGCACCTTGTTGAAGGATCCCCATCATGAGGATGATAGAATATTGGGGTCTGCGCTGGGATCTCTCCATTTATGGAAACTCCCATTTGCAAACCCCAAACCCAAAACCATGAACCAGCAGGAATAACCACGAATCTGATTAGCACTATTCTTATGATCACTGTTCATACTATTGTCATTCTCTTGCAATTAGTACCGTTGCTACTATTCTGGTTCTTGCCAATCTGGGAGGGGCCTGTGGCGGGGCACGACCTCCTCCGTTAACAGTATAGACTGGATTAGGCCCCCACCTACTAAATAGTGGTATACTAGGAATATTCAGAAGTGCCAATATGATGACCGCTATCTGTTGTGCACACTATTAGTGAGTGGGGGCCCAACCTATAGTATAGAATTCTTCGGAGGTTTCTGGGTCTTCTTACTGGTGGCTCGTAGGGAATAAGGAAGTATGTCATATAGGGAGTGAACAGGAATTATACTCCCTCACTCCCCACTAACCACCCCTAAACCCTAAACTCTAAGCCCTAAACCCTAAATCCTAAACCCTAAATCCCTACACCCTAAAGCCTAAAACCTAAGTCTTGTATAGGGTAGAGCCTTGCAAGGCCTCCCGGAAGGGCAGTCGAGGAAACGCGTTGCTGCCAAAAGTTGCAGGCTGCCAAGGAATTTCAACAAGGGTCTCTAGGTTGGCCCCTAAAACCCATTGAATAATATTCGTATATAGGGTCCTTATGAAACCCATTAGGGAAAATATCCCAAAGGCCAACCCAGCTAAGGAATTTCGACAAGGGTCTGAAGCCCGATGGTGCCTAGAGCCAACATACAGCATCTAGGCCAACAGGTTCCCTTACCCTAGGTAGGGACATAGTCCCCCTGCAGTAGATAGAATATGGGGTATATGGGGATCTTGTTCAATCTTACCCAAATCCATATTCTATCTACTTAAAGGGGGGCTATACCCTATAGAATGTTAATAACTTAAGCTACGCCCTACCTACTCACCTAGTCGCTTACTAGCTTCCCCGAAGCCTCCTATGTGGTTTCGTCTTGGTGCCTGGCATGCTTTGCCTGATAGTGTAAGATAGTATCTCCAAAGAAGCAAGGTCCATACAGTACACTACCTTTTCCAAACAAGACATCTGGTATTCTACTGGAACGAGGAAATGCATGGGAGCCTCTGCGTAGAGGAGCAGGCCGAGCATTTTTTCCTCTGTCGCACTGTTGACTTGTAAGTCTGTCTGACGTCTGTATGGCGTCCAGGGCTCAAGGCATAGAGCCAATAAGAGAAGAAGCCAGAGCCTGGGTGTAGTCCCCCTTAAGTGGATAGAATATGGGTATATGGGGATCTTATTATAAAATACCCAAAGCCATATTCTATCTACTTAAGGGGGACTATAACTAGTAAAAATAGGCTTCCTTATTATAGTAACCTAATTTGAGGTCCTTAACTTCCTGGTTAGGGTACAAATGCAAGTTATAGTTTCAGTCTGTGCTCCTTTTTGGGCTTCAAGTTTAAGAAATCAAAAGGCATCTTCAACAAAGACCAGGTATGGTTACGTGTAGCAGTTGGACTTCAACTAGAACTTAAACATTCTGTGTAAGATAGCACATGGATCATCTATCCCACCATCAGGCTTCTACGTTACTCCAGCCTAAACCCTAAATCCTCAACATAAATCCTAAATTCTGAATCCTAAATCCTGAATTCTGAACCCTAAATCCTGAATCCTACACCCTAAACTCTAGAACCCTAACTCCCATTTTGAAAGCAGCGGGGCTCCAGGTCCCACCGTGAGGGGGAGGGTCCGTCTCTGTTAAACAGAGATTGCTGGGGCAGTTCTCAACATCAGGGCTTCCAGTTTGAAGGGATACCCTCCAACATATTCTGCTCCTCGTTCTGCAAACCAAGCCTAAACCCGACACCTTGAACCCTAAACCCTAAAGCGACTCAAAAGAGGCCCAGGATGTTCAGAAGCCCAATTGCCACGAACTCATTCCGCACTCGTGCAACAGGAAAAAGCCCGTTGTTGGTCACCCTATGGTTTCGGGCCTACTGGATTTAGGGTCCCCCTTAAGTAGATAGAATATGGGGTAATTTTAGGGTCATATTGGGGTTATATGGGTATAATCGAAAAGAAAACGGAAACTACTATAAGGGGTTATGTAGGGTATAGAATATGGGGTATGTGGGGACCTTACTGTAATATACCCGAAGCCATATTCTATCTACTTAAGGGGGACTATAGGGTTTGGGCCTGTTTAGGGTCTACTGGGTTGCTACTCAGGAACGTAAATGAAGTCACTCTTTGCAGGAAACCATGATTTATGCTTTATGCCCATAGTTTAGGGTTCAAGGCTTAGTGGCAACCAAGTCAAAGTTCCTTAGCAGCAACCCAGGATAAGTGTTGTGGTTAGCACGCCCGCTCTTTTAAGGGCTGTGAGTCAGGACGTGGATCAACAAACTCCCCAATAACATGCTTCAACGAATTGAAGCCCTAAACTTGGCCCTAAACCCTGAACCACAAAGCAGAGGATGTACAGTATTGATTATAGGGACCTCCCGGCCCCAAAACCTTCCGGCAGCAGCCAAGATTTCAAACCACAACCTCCTAAATCCTCATCTCCTGAGCCCTTAACGGGCATTAGGGCCTAAATCCTACACCTTTGAAGCCCTAAACTTACTGGGGCTTAGTAGGGGAAAAAAAAGAGATTCTATAGGGACTAAATAGAGATGGTGTTCCCTCCTAGTAACCAGCAGGAAGTAAACCATGTGAGCTATAGTCTGAACTCCTAGTTTTCGCCCCCCATATATCCCCCTTCAGGAGTTTAAACCCCAAATCCTAAACCCTTAACCCTAAACCCTGCTTAATCCCCCTTTAACGAGTTTAGACTAAAGCTCATGTAGAAGGGCTCCTACAGTCGCTCGATGTGTTGCTGGGCATTGACAGAACAGGGCCGCGGGCTTGGCATCGACACTAAACCCTAAACCTTCAAGGATTATAGGCTTTAGGGTTTAGGGTCCGGGTCACGTAGTAAGTAGGTTAGTAAACCCTATAGTAACCTAGTTATCCCCATTATTATCCTACTTACTCAGTCCCCCTGACCCTCCAAGTAAACCTTCGACCTGCTTTAAGAAGAGGGCTGGGACTTGCTGGGACTGCACCGGCCGGCCGGGATCTAAGGCTGAAACAACTTCTAACTTCAGTCATAAAACCTTGCAATGACCAGACTTGCCTACCATGTAGGTAATGTGGACCCATGATTAATAAACCCCCTTGTTTTAAGGGCCTAAATATTAGGATCCCGACTCTAATCCCTATTAAGGGGAGGGGTTTATTAATCAGGGGTCTGGGTTAGTACACTTTTCAGACAGGCAACCTCTTCACATTCACCCCTTTGAGCTCGACACGAAACGGAAACTGCAAGGGCCATATTTGGGTTAAGCGGCCATGGTTGCCCAGCGCGTCTTCGCACAACTCTTGTTTGAAGAACTTGGGCGGAGAGAAAGTACGAAGCCCTGGTGTTAAACCCCTCCAAACACTACTTACCAACATATTCCTTGATGTAACTGGCTCTCAATTATCACGATTTAGAGCACTGTTAAACTCTCAATTGCGGATTCACTTGTCTCATTTGACCAGTAGTATACGGTTTCATATCTTCCAACACCACGCCCTACTTGAACTACGAAATCTGGAGACTCTCATAATCCTCACAACCCCGAAGCACCTACACCCTACTGCAGGTGCCTACACAATTGCAATAGGGCATTGCAGTACAGTATACACTCAGTGTCTACGGATTGTCCGAAGCCAGGGCTGATAACCACCCAGGCTTTCTACCCATTTAACACCCTGTTTACGGGGGGATCCCAAGCCCCTAAGCCCTTAGCCGTGAACTCCAGACCCTAGACCCTAAACCCTAAGTCCTAAACCCTAAACCCTAAGCACTAAACTTTGAACCGAAAACCCCTAACCTTTAGGGTTTAGCGTTCGTAGGCTGCAAGCCCGACTTGGCAGCCCTGTCGATTGTGATGATAAGGCCAGAATCTCGAAGCGCTTAGCGCTGAGGGTCACAAGCCGTCTTGCTGCATGGTGTCCCAGTCCAGGGCTTGGCATTTGGGGTTTGGGGTTTGGGTCTACAAGGCTTCGGGGCTAGGGTGTAGGGTTAGAGGTTTAGGGTTTAGGGCTTGGTTGGGGTTTAGGGGTTTCGGGTTGGGGGTTTAGGTCTACAGGGCATTGGGTTTAGGGCAGGATGACCCCTTCTGGGACCCCACGACTTTCTTCGAAGGCCGAGGAGCGAAATCTTGATTCAAGCGTGTAATGTAGACCCATGATTAATAAACCCCCTCCTTGTAAGGGCCTTAATATTAGGATTCCTATTATAACCCCTTTTGGGGAGATTTTTTTTAATCATGGGTCTGGGTTAGGGTAGTGTCCAGGGTTTTGGGTTGGGGATCTGAATCTGGAAATCCTGGGGTTGCATGGAAGCTTCCGAGGGCAAGGGTCCCAAATTAGATACCTTTATTGAGACCCTGTAATTCAGCCAACAAGCAATGGCCGAAAACCAGACAGGAGCCAAAACAACACTGCAAAGGACCCATCCTCTTGTCAAGTGCCTAAGCCTGCACCCTAAAAACACAGCATTGCAATGCTAACGTGCGGAAGTTGAGTCCTGAATCTGAATTTGAAGGGGTATAGGGTTTGGGATATTATAGTTTCCATAAATAGGGGAATATAAACCCAAAATACTATAACCCTCATTCTAGGGACTCCGCAAAAAAGGCACCCCCGACCCCACATAGGTTTCAGCATTTCGCCTAAACAAGAGCCGCTCCTCAGCAACTTGAAAATTTGGCCATTTTGCCTCCTTTGCGCACATAGATCTCAAGCCTCCGGTCAATGTAGAAATTCTCTGGACCATCCAATGTGATTCCATTTTGTACTAAATTGGGTCTAGGTCCCGTTCAACGTAGGATTCCGATACGGGGCTTGTCCGAAACTACTGTTCCCGAAATGGAGACTTTCATATACGGACCCTTACTGCAAAAGGAAACCCACATAGGGACCTATATTCGGATGAATTTGGCAAATCGCCATGTGAGTATGGAATGGCCTTTTGGTAGTTGAATCAGTTCCGATGGTCTATATTCAAAACTTCAGCACCCTCTCTAAACGCCACTCGTACATCGCGTAGGTATTGGAGCAAAGCCCAATTTAGGTGTTGCCTGTGACAACACCAGTTTCCTAACCAAGAGCAACCTTACCACAAACCCTAAAAGAATTTACCTTTTAACCCTAAACCTTAAATCTTAAACCCTAAACCCTAAATCTTAAACCCTGAACCTTAAGCCCTAAACCCTAAACTCTATAGACATTTTTGGCTTGAGGCCGTCATGCAGAAGGCAAGCCCACCTGACGAAAGATAGACAAAAGGCTCAGGTAATGGGTGTTTAGATGCTTTGAGGGGTGTAGTGCTTAAGGTTTGAGATTGAGGTATAGGGATTCGAGTTCAGGGTTTGGGGCAAAGGGCTTAGGGTTGAGTGTTTAGAGTTTAGGTGTGTTGATTTAGGTGCTCTGACGAGTGTTTCTGGGCGGCTGAACCGAATAAGGTTAGGTTCATGCGGAGAAATGACAGCAACCAACAAGAGATCATGATCGCACTGAACATTCGGGACCCTAGTATGCCCGTTTCTAGCCCTACTCTGTTGGGGTCTGAGGCTTTTGGGGTCCCAGGCCTACGTGTTAGGGCTTGTCTCTTGGGGGGCTTGCAGGTTTTGAGTGTTTGCAGCTTTTCTGAAAAGAGATTCAGTTGGAGAGCCAGGAAGACTTGCATTGAAAGAGCAGAAGAGCTGATCCGAATATAACCCCAGTAAACTATAGTAGTCTCCATTTTCTTTTTCATTGCCCAACCCTTAAACCCTGAACCTTAAGCCCTAAACCCTTAACCCTAAACCCTAAACCTAGTCTCCATTTTCTTTTCGCAACTCAGATTGTGGAGGGGTGTTTTGGTGTCATAGCTGTCCTTGTAGGGTGCCCAAAGCAAGTTGGCCTTTCTGGAGGGTACTTCACACAAAGACCGTCCTAGGATCCCCAGTAATCCTGGGACTGGAAAGGTCACCCTTTTTTGAATGTAGCCATTTCTATACACAACTTAGGACACCGAAAAGGGAAAGCCGTTTACTCAGCACCCCCGATACTGAGACCCTAGACCCCAAACCAAAGAAAGACATCCTGAGAGGTACGAAGTGGAGACAAGAACCTTGAGCCGTCAACTGGTCAAGAAAGCAGGCGAATATATATATATATATATTGCACACGTGGAGCCAACCTTATGTTGAGGATCCTAAGCCGATAACCCTAAACCCTTAACCCTAATCCGTAAACCTTAACCCTAAACCCTTCACCCTAAACCTTAAGCCCTAAACCCTAAACCTTTAGGATCAAGGGCTTTAGGGCTTCCGGAATGAGCATTTCAATCTGGGGCCAGAGGGGACTAAATGGCAGCCGTGATCAGCCGTGGAAAGCAAGAGCGATTGTTTTCGATTTTGGGCCCCTCTAGCGGGCACTGTGCCATCATGATGTGAATACTTCCTCTGGCTCTTCAATCATCTGGCTAGCTGCTAAGGAACTTAAATTAAGTTATCATAATGGGTATACATCATCATCGTCATGATAATCTGGTTTCCCAGATATAGTAACTTAAACTAAGTTCCTCAACAGCAGTCCAGTCATCAACAGGCACCAAGAAGTCTGAAAAGGCTACACCCAACTGTCCAGCACCTATAAAACCCTGAGTACCCAAGGGATTCCAAGTAACTCCATACCACTACCTTAAACCCCAAACCCTTAGCTAAAGCCTTCCCAGAGTGGTTAGTGGCTTCCAGTAAGCGCTTGCTTCCAAAAACAACTTGCGTTTGACAAGAACTTATCCAGACCTCTTGGGACTTACTAGCATCAATATTCATATTCGTATCAATCTTAATATCCATATTAGTAGCCTCTTGGGACTTACTAGCATCAATATTCATATTCGTATCAATCTTAATATCCATATTAGTAGTAGTAACTATACTGATGCCGGTCAAACAGTACCCGAAGCCTACACCCTAAGCAGGTATCTGCAGACCCATCATCATGCCCGAACATGCCCCCCAAAAAAGCTGCCAAGACCTGCACGACCGTGTTACAAGGACAACATCAAGAGAAACGAGCTCCCCAAACCCTGAACCCTCAATCCCCTCTACCTTCAAACTAGACATCAGACCTTGAAGAACATGGCAAGTCCAGAATCCAAACTCCAAAGTCCCAATTCGCCGGTGCTGCTTCATTATAGGTGATGTCCCGAGTTGTCTCGAGGAAGCGATAACTTCGCCTCCAAGAATGCAAAGGCTTGCGCTTCTGCCCAGCGTTTCAAGGTTATAGTGTAAGGTTCTGGGGTTTAGGGTACAACGTGAAGCCTGCAAATATACGACAACATGCACCAAGCGCGCATATGGCAGCTAAGCAGATCCCCACGTTTCAGTTCCTAGCGACCCAGAGGGTCCAGAGTCTGACTGCAAAGGTTTCAGGCCGTGGGGTTTCATGTGAAAATGTGAAAGCCAGAAGAATTCGATTCCCTTTGTAATCCTTACGCACTATTCATTCATTGTAGAGTTTAGGGTTCAGGGCATGACATGTATGACATCCGCCGCACAGCCCAATTCTCATCAGTGAGCCCCTACAGCATGATTTCAAATGGTGGCGCTTTGAGGCTCTACTTCCATAGCTTCAAACGTGTGGCCACGCAAACCCTAAACCCTCTTTCCATAAACCCTGAACCCTCCATGCGGCTTTGGCGTGTGCTCTTGTATCTCCCTTGAACACCCCATACATACACCCACCCACATTCCTAAAGAGCCCGATTATACACTGTCAACCATGTGTCGGCTGCATGTTCCATGTGTAGAATGGACTGCACCCACGCTGTTAAGCGTTCCTCCAAGATTGTCTGACAGGCTTTGAAGTGTTCTAGAAGGGACTGTGGCGAGTTGAAGCCACAGAGGTACAGCAGCATGTGGATATGGAGCGAACCGCGTAGTTGCGGCTCCACAGATCCGAAAAAGGCGGCCAACGGCCCAAATATGCCTGCGGAACTTGCGCTGGCTATGTTGTCCAGTTCCAAGTTGACAGGGTTTGTGGACTGCTATAAGCTGCTTAATAGCCCCTATAGTAGTCCCCTATATAATCCCCTACATACCCCTCCTGGAAGGAGTAGACCCTAAGCCCCAAACCCTACGTAAATAAAGGGGGAGACCATAATCTCCCATCTATTACTTCCTTGAATCCCCTTCATAACCCTGTTAAAGGAGTTAAGACTATAGTACACTTGAGTGTTTAGGGTGTTGGGTCAACGTTTAGGGAGAAGATAACTAGGGTTTAGGGGCTTAGGGTTTTAAAGGTCATGGGCGGTCATAAGCCGGGTTTTGAGTCTAAAAAGGCTTTGGAAAACAGCTGCCCGAAGTACAAACCTCGTAGCTACCTAGGAGCCTGTAAGTAGCAATGACATAAGGTAGAGCTCTTGATGGGGCATAACCCTAAACCGAAAGCCCTGACCTCTCACAAACAACAGGACTTTGAGAAGGACGCCAGACCTGAAGACCCGGACCTAATTAGAGAAGCTTGCTCATCCCAGCCGCTAAAACCTAGGACCCTAGCATAGTCATGTGGTACTTATATGTAAGCTATTTGGTTTAGGGTTGGCATTATCAAGGTTATAAAGGGTATATAGGGATCAAGGGTAACAAAAGTTACAAAGAATTGTCAAACCTACCCCTGTTTTGGGTTGAAGGTGCCCGCAACCCTCACGCCCTAACATCCCCAAACCCTAAACCCCTAAACCCTAAACCCTAAATCTAACCCCAAACCCTAAAAAACCCTAAAAACCCTAAAAACCCTAGAAACACTAAAAACCCTAAACCCCCAAAAACACTAAACCCCTGGTACCTAAACTATTAGAACCATAGGCTCAGACAAAAGGCCGCAGGGATGTTGTCCCTTCGGGATCCTGAAATCCCAACGAATCAAGCCCACAAGTCGTAGGGTTTAGGTTGAGTTTAGGATTTAGGGTGTCGGGTTTTGGATGAAGGTCTAGGGTTTCAGATTTAGGGTTTAGGGCTTTGGATTTGAAATTTAGGGCTTGGCTGTGAACCATAGAAATTGTAAACCCTAGAGGTCTAGACCCCGAAGCCATAAACCTCAAAACCCGAAAAGCCCTTCCAAACCTGCACAACCCTGAAACCCTGAATAGACCTGCAAGCCTAAACGGGGCTTAGAATACGGTCTGAGAGCTTCCAATTTACTGCGCCTTACGCTGGCATACCAGGCAGGACGGAATGGTACTCTTCCTGGACTGGGAGACTTAGTTGACAACACCCTTTTCCATAAAGTATAAGCATAACTATCACGAGTTCTTACCCTGTGGTATCTTATAGTATATTGGGAGTATTTAATATTAGGGGGGGTTGAATATTGGGGGGAGGGGATTAAGATTGAAGGATCCAAGGTCAAAAGTCTGGGCCCCTGGTATCCGCCTTCGAGGCTGCTCCGAATATGTACCTTCTGTGTACTCCCGCCTAGACCTGAAATGAGCTGGTGTCTGAGCTGCTAGTATCCCCCTCAACAGACCCTATCCTGGTTCCCTATACATTCTCCTGTATACCCCCGAAAGAACCCACTTTTAAGGAGTTCAGACTAGGAGTCAGAGGAGATCATCATCTTTACGCTATAACCTCAAAGAAAAAACAAGTCCTAAGAAGCTACAGTATGTCACCCAGACCTCCAACCTTCGAGGTTTAGAGGCGTTAGATGGCTTTAGTCCCCCTTAAGTAGATAGAATATGGGGTATATGGGGATCTTCTTATAATATACCCGAAGCCATATTCTATCTACTTAAGGGGGGACTATGGGGGTTGAAGGGAATGAAGTTTGGGTGGGTATGGCTCAGCGTTGAGGGTTCAGGGGTTCAACTTTAGAAGCTCTAAAGCCTCCCAGGGCTTAAGGTTCAGGGGTGAGGGTTTCATTAGGGACTGAGGTTTAGGGATTAGTTTATGCATAGGGCGTTGGGATGAGGGTTCGGGGGTCTAAGGTCTTTGGCCTGAGGGCTCGGCTTAGCTAATGGGTTAAAATCCCCAAGCCTTGCCAGGTTATAGTCCCCCTTGAAGTAAATAAGTAAAATTGGCAAAATCTCCAAAGCCATAAAAAGATCCCCATATACTGCCCCTATCCTATCTACTCAGGGGGACTATAGGTCTCTGGCATCTCTAGCAACTCGGGGTGAGGTTGCTGTTAACAAATTTCTCAGAAAAGGGATACTCGGAGGCTCACAGGCATTTACGTAAGTGGGTGGCTGTCAAAATTATGGTCCCTTTTTTTGGGTACCCTAAATATTAGGTGCCGTATTATAATAGGGACCCAAAAAAAGGGACCATAACAACCACCCAAGTGGGTAGGGCTTAAAGGTTCATGTTTAGTGTGGGTCGCATGGGATTATTGCGGTCTGCCTTACCTGAGGGCTTTGCAAAGGTGACCTTGACTGGAGGAAGTTCCCTTGATACAGTAAGGGGGGCATTTCTAGGGTGTAGGGGTTTAGGGTTTGGGGGCTTAGGGTTTAGGGGTTTAGGGTTTAGGGGTTTAGGGGTTTAGGGTTTAGGTTCCTCAGGGGGCAATGCAATGGAACGCGAAGTGTCTTTCTATCATCTTGAACATGTCAGAATGCAGACTGTCTACTGTGTGCTGAAGGCTCGCAAATGCTGTAGTTACCTGGGACGTGGGAAGGAAAACAATGCGATGGGCTTGGCCTGCACCCACTACTAGTGAAAAAGGAGTACCTAAGACTTACTTGAAGGGTAGTACGTAGGTTAGCATTGTCCTACTTACTAAGTCCTTCTGACCCTCCAAGTACACCCATCCCACGCGAAGCAGCCCCTCAACCCTGAACCGTAAACCCTAAACCCTAAACCCCTAAACCCGAAACCCTTAAACCCTAAACCTTTACAAGATCTGAAGCCTCTACCTTGCCCCTGGCGGCACGTCCAACACTTGCTTCATGAAAACAAGTTGCTGGGCGTAAACGTGGGCCGCTTGGTGCACTGAGGCTTAGGGTCTGAGGTTTGGGCTTAGGGTTTGGGGTTTACTGTTTGGGGTGTAGGGTTTGGGGTCTAGGGTTTGGGATTTTTTGGCTTAGGTTGTAGAGTTTCTTGTTGAGGGAAACTCTCAAAGCACTACCAACTAGGAGCCCCCAAATAAAGCTACTCTCCATGTCATTCTGCGTTTTGTTCTCCACTTCAATTCTTCCCGGTCAGGGAAGAAAATCCCTAAACAACCCTATTTGAACCTATGAAGATGACTAACCTGAATCCTAAACCCCACACCCAAAACCCCAATACCCTACATCTTTAACGGTGGAGGTTTTTTTTCCAAAGTTTGGCTCCGCCGTTTTTTTCCAAGGTTTGGCTCGACCCCCCCCCTCCCTCGTTTCCTTGTAACTGTCATCTTTTTGGACTCCTAGATACGAAACAGAGATGTCCAGAGGCAATA
>CAJNIZ010001736.1:8109-63758 GCA_905231905.1 Symbiodinium pilosum
CTCCCTAGTACCCTCCCCCCTTGAACCAACCCCACTTAAGGATCCCATAATTTAGGGTTTAGGGTCCATTAGGTAGGGTTGAAGGTTTAGGCTTTAGCGATATGGTAAGGCCTACCCAAACTCCCGGGAGGATTATTAATTAGATCCTCATATAAAGCGATAATAGCCCCTATATAATTCCCTATGGTCTTCTAGGGGTTCTAATTTTCAGATCCGTTTGGGGGTCTGGGTACCCCAAATAAGTGGTTCCTAGAATAATCGACCACAACACATAAGGACTCCCCAATACGGGCCCCTGATTTTTGCAAACCGTCATAGAGGCCCATGCTCAAAGGACACCAGTCTTTGTACTGCCCATCTGGGGTTTCATGATAGTTTTGCGGAGGGTCGGATGCAAACAGGGTATAGCGTTCGTGCAGATATTTGTGTTCTTCTTGTTGGTAAAAGGTCACATGAGATGAGGGTTGAAGTTACGGGTTGAGAAATTTGGTCCGGAAACCCTAAACACTATAAACCCTATATAACCCATTATAGCAGTTTCCACTTTATCCCCATATAACACTAAAAAAACCCAATATGACCCCAGACTAGTGGAGCTCTGAAGTTGGATAAGTGTGAGGATAGGCACAGATCCTCGCATGAGAGCTGTCCAAGAAAGCATGCCTAAATTTGGAGGCTTCTGTCTGTAGACTCCACAGGGCTCTGGTAGACGAGTCAGGTTTCCAGTAGACAGTTCAGAGAGCCGTGGGGTCCAGCGAAGGCCCCAGACTTGCTGGGTTGCCGTTAAGGAACTTAATTTGAAATTTTAAATTACCGTATTATGGATATATAGTAGATAACAGGATTTCCTTGGGTTGCATCAAGAGCAGGGATCCTTCTGTTGGGTTTTGGGTTTGGGGAGACTACGCGAACTGCCATCCGGATTTTTGCTTTTTGTCTTCGTTGCTGTTTGTAGGGTCAAAGCCCCACTGCTTGCTGGCTGTGAGCAGGGAACGAAGGAATGCATCCCTGTAGAAGCCGCTTTTTATACCCCAAGAACGCAGTGGTTGCCAAGCTCTTTTCCATTCTATCGTTACCTACGAAAAAAGCAGCAAGGCTATCGGGATTCAAAGTCAACAACCTCGTCATGATTCAAAAGACTCCTCCCAGTTCTGCTGCTAGTCTGCTACGACAGAAAGAGATGAAACCTACTACCATCCCTTCAGCTAGAGCTACCTTAAGTACATATACTATCGGGTATATGGGTATCTTGTGATACTATACCCAAAGCCATATTCTATCTACTTAAGGGCATTCTGGGCTAAGTTTACAAAGTGTAACCAACGAGGTTTCTTGCTGGTACAATGGCTGAGCATGGCGAGATGACCTGAAACAATTTGGCGTCCCAAGCAAGGCATTGGGGGATTCGCCAAGTCCCAATGCTCTGCAGCATTAGCAGAGGCACCTTAAGTTGAAACTCTGTTAGGGGAATCCCCTAAGGACTGTTGACGAAATTTTCCGCATGCCGCGAGGAGAAAGGAAGTGAATGGCTGTAATACTCTCCCCCAGAATATTTACCCCCCCCTACCCGCCTAACATAAAATGCTCCTCTTTGTGGTTTATTGTAGTATATTGGTAGTATTTAATGTCACGGGGTGTGGGGTGTTTAATACCCTAAACCTTAAACTTTAGGAGGTGTTGATATCAGGGGGAGAGGATTGCCAGGTCCTGCCTTGCCAAGACTCGGGGTTGTGAAGAGCACCCAGAAAGGTCAAGCGATGACTATTGAGGAGTTACAATAGTACACCTCACCCCCTCCCCCCCCAAAACAAAAATGTTCCACCCACCCCTCCACACCGTTCAAGGAGCTAATACGGACTATATAGAGCTTAGTAAAGCCTAATGGGGTTCTAAATATGAGGGTATACCTTTGGGGGGGGTTATATTATAATCCCTTAACTATCGGTCGTGGTGGTCTGCTCGCCATTATCGTTTGCAGGTTTGGGGTCTTTGCAATGAGGACTTCCTTACTTGGTGGTTTTCAGCATACTGCGAACATTGAAGAAAGACCCCCAATGTTGCTGGTCAAGCTGAGTTAAGATTGGCCATTGCGGCCATGCGGCGAAATCCCCGAAAAGCCTCCTGACTTGAGGGTTGTCAGGGTTTCCTGCCTGAGCCTTAAGCGGGTTCCCCACCCAAAGCATGAAAAGTACACCCAACCGTGGCTTGCTCTTGGGCCCAAGTGATAAAGGGCGGTAGCCCACATTTGGCCTGGGTAAAAGCTGCGCTGGAGCCATGAAGATCGAGGAGGTCTGTTTTTGTTCGGTCTTCAGGGTTTGAGTTGTAAGTGATGAAGCATCCTCTTGCTCTTGCTCAATGCCGAGTGTGAAGTCTAAGTTTGTGGTTTCGGGTACTCCCTGCGAATATCCAAGTGTCCCTCAAACTTGCTACTCTGAGGGTCAGGAGGACGCAGTCAGCACGTGAGCAACTCCTATAGGCCATATAGTAACCCCAACTATCCCCATTACTAACCTACTTACTAAGTCACCCTGACTCTCCAAGTAGCGGGTGGTTTTGGGTTGAGCATTTCTAGATCTTGCGGGCCTTGCTGCGGGTCACAACAACAATATTCACCGAAATGTCTTTGGACAAGGAAGGACCCCAAATTTGCCAATCACTGCTATCTGCATGCCATGCTTACGCCGCATGCATACCTCTCCGTTGTTGGGGGTCGTCGCAATCTGGAACCCAAACCCCCTAGCCCCAAGGCCCAGTATGGAGAATCTAGTAAGCAAGTCCTGCCAAGGCGAGAAGAGGGTTACAGTCGAGGACTGGATTTAGGGCTTTCAAGCTTTGGGTTTTACGTTCTGTTCTGGGGTTCGGTTCCCACAAGAAAAGCCCCACGCAGTCAGGCAACCACTGTTGAAGTTACAGGGGGAATAGCTGTCAATGCCTCATTGCGCTTGGCCCTGCTGCAATCTACCCCCAAACTGGATCCCCGTACAACACGAACCCCAGACCCTGAATCTTTTTTTGGGATCCAAGTACACAAATAATGCCTACATTGGGCTCTAAAGTCTGGAAATATTACCCACATTGGGCTATTTGGATCCCTAGGGTCTGTGAAATCTCAAAAACGCCCCACATCCTAAACCCAGACCTTAAAACTTGAAACCAGGCTGAAGCTCCCAGACCCCAACCCCCCAAAACCGCGTGGCTGCGGTCGTAAACTTGGGCCCGGAGTTATAGTGGAACCCACTAGGCCTAAGTATAAGCTGTGACACTTGATTGCTGAATAATACAGTAGTTTCTATTTATTTGTTTTTCCATTCCTTGCTATATGCCTACTTTGACCCTTCGGGAGGTGCAATCCACCACCAAAACTCAGCGCATCGCGACCCACAGCCACATCAAAGGCCTTGGACTGGCGGAGGCCGGCTCAGGGGTTGGGGTTCACGGTTCAACTTTTGGGGTTCAAGGTTCAGGGTTTGGGTTTAGGGTTTGGGGCTTAGGGCCGTGCGTTTGGGGCCTAAGGTTGAGAGCCTAGGCTTGGGGTTGAGGTATGCTTACATGCGCTTATGGAGGAATGGTGAAATGAAGATGGGGACTATTGCAGGGGTTATTTAGGGATTATCGCAGGGGTCCACTTCTTTCTGCTTTTGGCACCAGTACATTTGAACTTTGGGCATTGTTGGGAATTCAAGAATTCGTGTGAGTTTGTGTTTTGTTATGGACTTCGGTGGGTGTGCCCTTGGAATAACTATGAACATCAGGCTGGTATTTTTTCTGCCCCCCAAACCCTAGAAGCTTAAGCAAGGCCACCGCTCTGTTCAAATGGTTAGTTCAAGAGAATTCTGCTTTTGGTGTCAGAGCTTCAGATGTTTGGAGTTAGTTGCATTCAAATGAGGGAGAAAGTCTTAGCATTACTAAAACTGGTTGGCCTTAACAATAAGCAGTGACCATTGGTAGTTTACTGGCCTGGTCAGTGGGGCCTCCTGGAGGTCGTTAGGGTTTTGGGGTTGAAGGTCTTGGGTTCAGGGTTCGAGGGTTTAGAGTTTTGGGGTTTAGGGTTTGGGGTTTCGGTCTAGGCCCAATCAAGCTCCAGATACATGTCAGTTGCATGACTTCCAGAACAGAGCTCCGAGTTTGACCGAGTGGCACTTCACCGGCTGCATGCGTATTAATGATATTTCTGCATATTCCAGACATCGCTATGCTGTAAGCAGTATTCCCTGCTGGCACTTGTCAATCTACAAGCTTAGCTGCATGCTTTAATCAGCCCTAGGCAGGAAATCATACAAGCTAGAACCAGATCAGCAACCACACCCCCATCAAATTGACCATCATAGGTTGCACAAGCTGTTCGCAAGAAGCTTCAAACCCCAAACCCCAAACCCATGTGCTAAATACGAAGCCCCAGTGTCCTGAACTCCAAACTGCGAACCTAAAACCCCATATATCCTTGTATATCCCAATAACTCTCCCTGTATTCCGATGCCAGCCCAATATGTTCCCACGCAAGCCATAAGCCTGGATCTGCTCGTTTAACCCAAAACCTTAGTTCAGGGTTTAGGGGTTTAGGGTCTGGGGGTTCAGGGTTTAGGGGTTTAGGGGTTTAGGTGTTCAGGATTCAGGGGTTTAAGGGTTTATATTAGGGATTTAGGGTTTAGGGCTAAGGGGAGCAGACCTCCAGGATGGATCGGCACAGCAGGTTGCCAGCGGACTGGTCGGGTCTGGGCCTTGAATCCAGGGTCTAAGGGCTTGCGGCTGGGGGGATGTAACTTAGGTAAACCCCAGTATAGGGTTTAGGCTTCAGAGGACATGGACTACGATTTCGTGCTTAGGGTTTACATTTTTCTTCATGGGTCTTTCACTCCTTTGACTGGTAACTAGATGGGAATGGGAGAATGGCTCCCTATGTAATCCCTACACAATACACCTTAGTAACCCCTGTAATTTTCCCTGTAGCCCCTCAAAGCGCAACCCTAAAACCTGAACCCCCAAACCTTGAGCACCCCAATGCACAAGACGCTGACTGCCTGAATGCGAACCCTAAACCCTAAACTCATCAAAGGATCTCAGTCCTGCAGAGTGGTCTTGGGTTCAGCATGGCCACATACCGTAGTGGCACAAATAGTTTCGCAATGCTGCGGTCCAATATTCCCTAGTATGACCCTTCATAACCCCTATTTTAGTAGGACCCCTGTGTACACCCTATATACCGTAACCCCCTTTAAGTTGTTTAGACGATTGTGCTATTATAGTATAGGGGTAGCTCAATTCGACTTCATCAAGGCTCTTAGCTTTCGAGTTAGGTGCTGAGGAAAGCAGGCATTTCCTATGTGAGCTATAGTCCAAACTCCTTACATGGGGTTATATAGGAGACTACTATAGGGGTTATCAAGGGGGATACTAGGAGTTTAGACTATGGCTCATGTGGAGATCCTCATTCTTTGGTTGGAGAGTTTGAAGCTTGCCCCCTCTGCTCCTCAGAGGGGACCTTTGCTACTTTCTGCAGGTAGTCTCCTCAGATTAGACTGACACGTGTCCCTATACAGCTCCCTGTCCGGGTAACTGGAAAGTAAATTTTGGGCAAATTGCCTTATATACAACAAGAGAGAATTTTCTAGGCCTGGGCAGGATGTTATTTGGGCAGCAACACCATTCCCCACAAGTGCAGCTGTTCACTATACGACCTACGACACAGGGAACAAAGGCGAGTTGCTCACCATACGACCTACGACCCAGGGAACAAAGGCGTGTTGCTTCACAGGATGTTTGAGACCATTATTGGCAGCGGCATTGCGGTCCTAGATTCCTTGCACAAGTGTAGCATAGGGTACCTGACCTAACCTCAAAATGGTATTGGCAGTTATTTAAGCCCCTGAATGCCATGATCCTCTTCAATCCCGAGATAAGCTCAGTTTTCGTTTCATTTTTCACTCCACTTGATTCTGCATTATTCGAGCAATAATATCCCCATTTGAATCCCGAACTCTAAACCCTAAGATCTAAAACATAAGATATGCCAAGGCAGGAGAAGGCCCTAAACCCTAAACCCTATCCTATCCTCAGGCAGGAGAAGGCCCGAGAAGCCTGTGGCATCACAGTGGACCTTATCAAGTCCAAAAAGATGGCGGGCAGGCCATCGGGGATTTGCTTGTTCAGGGTTTCGGGGTTTAGGATTCAGGGATTTAGGGTTGTAGAGGTTTAGGGTTTCGGGGTTTAGGATTCAGGGATTTAGGGTTTTAGAGGTTTAGGGTTTAGGGGTTTAGGATTCAGGGATTTAGGGTCGTAGGGGTTCAGTGTTGAGGGGTTTAGGGTTCAAGGATTGAGGGTTCAGGGTTTAGGGGTTAGGAGTTAAGGGTTTGGGGTGTAGACTTCAGGGTTTAGGGTCAGGGTTAACCTTAGAAGCTTGGGGTTCAGGAGTTGAAGGTGTAGGTGTCAGGCCTTACGGCCTCCAGAGTTCCTTGCAGTCCTCTAAACACTTGA
Organism: Symbiodinium pilosum; assembly: GCA_905231905.1. Classification (NCBI taxonomy): domain Eukaryota; class Dinophyceae; order Suessiales; family Symbiodiniaceae; genus Symbiodinium; species Symbiodinium pilosum. The sequence goes on from CAJNIZ010001736.1 coordinate 14,581, forward strand.
AAAAAGTGTTCTCGTTATGGTCATGTCGTGTCCTGACATCATGTTATCAACTGGTGTGCTTCAGAGCAAGACCACCGAGCTTGCTTTCTCTGCTTTTGACTTGGTTTTTTAGCTACTGCAAATCACAATATTTGGTAGTGGTGCCTAGACTTACGGTGGAATCCAGTCATGCAAATGAAGGACCTGCTCGACCGTTCTCACACTGCAGCCACCCTCTCACCGACAAAACGTTCGTGCACCCCTAGAATGGGCTAAAGTTGCAGAAAGAATTGAAACCACCGTGCTCTCAAGCTTTCACACCCCCAGCCCGAACTCAGAAACCGTCAGCCTTGACGTAATGCAGTGGCCTAGGTAACAGAGATGTGGTTTTGTATTAGTATATAAGAATCATGGGGGCTTCCTACTATTGATCCTTTAGGCGATCACAGTACCCCGATCCGCCAATGCCCTACAGTCACTATTGAATCATCATCACCATCATCATCACCACCATGATCATCATCACCATGATCACCATCATCATCCTGTTGATGTTTCTACACCTTTGTTTGGATTACTAAGCTTCAGCCCTAAGACCCTGAAGTCTTGATACCACCCTACCCGAGACAAGCGTTGGCCAAGAAGATTCTGCCTGGTACAGTGGCCTAGGTTTAGGGTCTAGGGCTTAGGGTTTAGGGCTCAGGGTTTAGGGTTTGGGGTTTAGGGTTTAGGGGGTATGCCTTGTTATGCCCAGAAACTGACACACCATAGCTGTGGGCATGACAGCGAGTGATCTCTTCCAAACTAAACTAACTAAACCCTGATTAAGCACTCATGCCTAACCACTGATGAATCCTTAGTCTCCCTCCTGCAGTCCCTATTCCAAAACTGAAGCCCCTGAATCCTCATCCCTGGTTTTGCCCCAACCCCAAAGCCTTATACCCCAGCCCTAATCTCTCATCCCCTACCTGGCATTAAGCCAGAAGCTGACGGAACCGAACCCGCCTCCCTGACCCTTCATCTCAAGTAGCCTCAAGTGGATAGAACATGGGGTATGTATACATATATTTATAGAGTATATTATAGTATATTATGGTATTTTAGTGGTGTTTGGGGTGCTTGGGGAGTTTCTCAAACCGACCACGACAAAAACCGGAAGGGGCAATCCCCTAATGTTCGTGGAATCCCCTTATATCCTTTGGGTCTCTAAGGGCACCTCGTTTCATGAAACCTTGCGCACCCACATCCGGAACCCTAAACCTGACTCAGTCCTCATTATATATATATATATATACGTATATCTTTCTTTCTCCCTCTCTCTCTCGCTCTCTCTATCTCTCTCTCCCTCTCTCTCTCTCGAAGCTCCCCTTCTGGAGTCGGGTCCCCTCCCCTTAAGAAGCAAGCATCCATTTGAAGTCCTTCGGAAGGGCGCTTCTAATGGCTGGCGCGCCAGGCACTGGTAAGACGGCCAGATTCCTAGATTTAGGGTTTAGGGTTTAGGGCTATCCCCTTAGGAATGATGTTCAAGTTGTGTTGATTTAGCAGTTAAGGGTTGAAGTTTGAGGGTGTAGGGAGGGTTCAGGGTTTAGGGTTCAAGGTGCATGGCTTAGGGGATCAGCGTTATGGGCTCTGGGTTAAGCAGGGTTAACCGCAATCCGAATCTCCACCCACACCGTCATGGAAGCCCAAAAAGGGCACTTCCTCTACAAAGTGGGCCTGCAAGGGCTTCCATGTCAGCTTGGGGAGGATTTCGCCAACCACCAAACCCGAAGCCCTGACCTTCAACTGATAAACTTAACCTTTCTGTGATCCTTGAAAAGAGTCCTCTAAGCCCCTTTACCACCCCTGCAGGCCGCACGGTTTGTAATTAAAGGCTTGGGGTTTATCGCGCAGGAATTTCATTGCTTAGGATGTAGGATGCAGGGTGACGGTGAGGCGTCGGTCTGAAAGACCAGGACCCAGGGCGTAGGATTTATGGCTTGAGTCTTAGGGCTTGAGATAGGGGCCAGGGCTCAAGGCGTACAATTTCATGAAGGCCTAGAGTGTAGGTTCATATGGAGAACTGGTGGGAGAGTGAGATCGCCTTCTGCAACGCGAGGAGTATATCAAAGATGGAAGTATGCTCAGCCCATGTCTATATGCTCTGTACTAAACTCCGACAAGCTTCCGCGGCCCACCCAATTACCCATGGTTGGGCACTTGCGTGGACTCACCATTTGGGAAGCTGTTGGAGTCGGAGTGACACTTGCTTCATAGTTGGAACCTAACTACCGGATAACTGACGCAAGAGGACGGTCCAACCAACATACGGATGGTCTCCGTCATGCCTTTGCTTATTGGCTCTTAGTAGGGAATAAGGGAATACAAGCCCTATAAATTCTCTATACACAAGATTCCAACATTCCCTACTAAGCCGCTGTAACTTTGCCACAGACATGGGCTCTTGTCTTAGCCGTGTTCGCCCACACAGGATGCGCAAACAATGCTGCGACAGCAAGAGCCTGCAGCCATTGCAGATGACTGGGTTGCTGCCCCCTACGCCTACTTACTGAGCTTAGTAGGGAATATGGGAATATATGATATGGGGGGTTATATTTCCTCATTCCTTGCTGAGAACCAGTAAGCCTAGAGTTCGACAAATAAGTGGCTATTTAGCACTTGATCCAGGCGGGCTTTAGGAGGAGGCGACCCCGCTTTAAAGGAGCTACTAAGTCCCATGAATCTTCAGCCCTGAACCCTGCATACCCTATACACCCCTGCCCATGAAGAAAGGAGCTACTAGGTCTCATGGACATCCAAGTAGAGCACCTGAACCCTTTGGGATTGCTCTGGATTCCAAGGCCCTCGCGTTGGCAGTTGCGCAGGAGCTCGGAACAAAGGCTTGGCTGCCCCTTTCAACGTTGATGTATTTTCAAGGGAGCCGAAGTATCAACATGGGGAACACTTGTCCTTATCATACGGGAAGTTCCTACAAATATAGGTACTTATGTAGTAAAGCGTGGAAAATGGAAGCCGCTGCATTATCTTTGGTTTAGGGTTTCACTAGGGTTCAGTCCCAAAAGGTCCATGTACCCAAATGAAATAGTATGTGCTTGAGGGCCACAAGGGTTTCTTTGCAGGTACTTTGTGGCCTAAGTGCATACTAGGGTTTAGGGTCTAGGGCTCAGGGTTTTGGGTCTTGGAAACTTAGCTGTTTAGGCTGCACGCATCCTGCCTAAAATGGACCCCACAAATTTGACCCTATCACGACTACTATCCCTCAGCACGGACGGGTCTCTGCGGATAGCAAATCTCGAAGCGGCCGTCCGTGTACATACACAGTATATACCTAGGCCCCGAAGTACACTTATACAGGAACCGCGTTGGGTCCGGGGTATATTCTATGTAGGTGTCTGGGCCCTTCGGGAGTGGGGTCAACTGCTGAACTTTGAGTACGTAGTGGATCGCTGTCGTCTTCTCAGCATTCTTGTCCGAGATGTTGGTGGTGACGATGATGTGCATGTCTGCCAGAATTAGGTTCATCCTCGTACTACAGAATACTGGACATACTATAGCTGCTAGGCCCACGAAAACCCACCGATTTAATAATGGACCATATAGCCCTGCCTGGCTGTGGGATCACGAGATTCTAGGACCCTTATATCAATGTTGGGTAGGGTCTGCAGGAGGGTGGAGGCCTAGACCCCAGAAAAAGATACATTTTAGGGTTCAAGCATTAAGAAATGGTCAGCATACTGTTTATACAGAATCCCGCATGATCTTACTACACTATAGAAGTATAATTCCCAAGGTATAAGGTACCTAGGGTCATGAAAACATTTTTTAGTACCCGCCATACTGACCCAGACAGTCCCAAAAGTTCTCCAAAGCCCAGCGAAAGCAACAGGCATGCGTTTGATACGCTACTTTGAGGCTCAGGGGATTTAGATAGAAGGCTATAAAAAAGGCTCATAAGTATGCCATCCCCACTATGGCAACTTCTAGAACCCCGTTTATTTCCTAGTCACGACGTCCCCGGATTTTGCAGGACGTGCTAAACAGTCGGGGTATCCTTTTCCACTCAACAGAGACAGTTTTTGCTGTATGGACTCTCAGAGTTATGTCTGTCCCTATAAGGCTTAGGATTGCGAACAGCTCTTAGGTGCTGTAGCAATATGAGCCATAGTCTAGGCTCCTTATAAAGGGGGTTTATATAAGGGGTTCTATAGGGGAGTGTTATAGGACTTCGTCTGGGGAATACTAGGAGCTTAGACTATAGCTCATATGCATTGCAAGTGGAGGTTTGTAGCCAGAATATTTTCTCTCTTTAGAGGCATTCCCTTTGGATCATCTCATTCAAGAGCATCTGGTTCTCTTGGTTGGCAGACATGAAGAAGTGCAGAGCTTTGTATTGTCACATCCCTTCCCTATAGTTGATAATGCTAAGAAGCAGAGAGCCTTCACAAGTCGCAATGGAGTGTATCAGAGATTATCAGAACCGAAATTGAAATTTTGTCTGCTCAAAGCCCGACCGGATCAGACAAGTTAGAATCATGTTGCTGTAACGCTCCAGAGCCCCAAGGAGTTATTCTGTTGTCAAGTGCAACACAAGAACCTGTTGCTCGATAAGACCTTGCTTCGGGCAAACTCCAAATCTTCATGTCAGCCCGGGTCTAAACTCCTAGTATCCCCCTTCCTTGTCCCTGAAGTAGTCTCCTATATATACCGGATCTAGACGAAAGCCCATTTGCTGGCCGCCAGAGGTGCCTTTCTGCCCCATGGTGGGCAGTGAGGTCTACTCTTCAGAGGTGCGGGATGTAGCGGATAGGAATTCAGGAAGGGCTTCGGGGTATGGATAGATTTTGAGGGGCGGGGTGAAAGGTTCTTGTTGGAAGGTTGGGTGTGCGTTGATGGCAAAACGGAATGGATTAGCTCTGGTGCAATTGCAGAAGAGCCTTCCTTGATTTTTCCCATGCGCTGGTGCTGGAACTTGTGAATCTCCTATGTTGAGAAGTTCCCACCACCTTGAACCCTGAACCCTAAGCCCCAAATCCTGTTCGTTGCAGTTCCCAAGGGTGTCTTGTCTTGAAGCAAAAAAAACTTGGGATTTAAAAGCATTTGAGCCCTGAACTGCGAGCCTTAAAAGCCTCTAGGCCCTAAACTCCGCCAAGCAACATTCCAACAGGTCAAAAAGACTGAGATCCTGATGGAGAACTGCCGTCGAGCCATCGGGAGCTCTACCTAAAGTGGGGTTTGGGGTGTATTGGTTCAAGTGGTTTTGTGATGCGTCGGTGTAGGGGTTTCGGGTTTAGGCGGGCAGAGCTTAGGCTGTGGGCCTTAATGCTTAATTGGAGTGATTTTCTTGCTGCTGTCCAAGATGAGGTTGACGTGTGCTGGTAGTGACCTTAGACCCCTGAACCGTGAAAGCATACGAAGCATGCAGTTGTACATGGCTTCTGAGGGTACCTCAAGGGTCCAAGTACCTGAGCAGAAAGCAATTTGGGCCCAAGGTACCTTTTCAGGAATCCATTTCAATACACCTCGAGTCCTAAAACCCACAAGCCCCAAGCCATCAACCCTGAGCATCAAACTGCAACACCGCAAAACTCTAGACTCTGAACCTCTAAACCCCTAAACCCTAAATTCAAAGCCCCAATTTCTGAACCCCTAAAGCCCTAAACCCCACCTTCAAAGCCCCAACTTCTGAACCCCTAAACCCCTAAACCCTAAATTCAAAGCCTTAATCTCTGAACCCCATCTGAGCAAGCCCAAATCTCTCCAAGCCCAGCCTCAGGCTCCAGTTCACCGCTTTTCGCCCTAAATCTGAAACCCACCCAATCCCACAGTTCAGGGTTTAGGGATCTCAAAATTAGGGGTTGTAGGGACTCCAAATTTAGGGTTTAGGGCCTCGAAACTCCAAATTTAGGAGCGTGGATTTTTGAAACTCCAAATTTACGATCTTCAATTGACGCCAAAGGGTTGCGTGCTAAAGGCTCACTTCATCCTGAAATGGTCCATAAGCCTTGAAACTTTCGCTTTGCAGGATCCGAATAAAGGAGACCAAAGAGGTCTACGAAGGTGAAGTCACCGAGCTCACCCCTGAGGATTAGGGTTCAGGGTTTAAGGTTCAGGGTTTAAGGTTTAGGGTTGTGGATCGTCTCCGGGAATTCGTTCGGGATGTAGACGCTAAGGATACAAGTACCTCAAGAGTGAGCTGGTTGTGCCCAAAAGCGCTCCTACGTAGGTATCTTAGCCCCAAGAGTACTTACTTTGGGATGTAGGGTGGAGTGTCTGGGCTGTACTCGTAGTAGGGTTTGCAGTTTGGGGCTCAGGCGCAGTATGTTGGATGCTATTTTGTAATCAGCAATGGGTGTCAAAGAAGTACACGCATCTTGCACACTTTGTCCAGAAACTGCGTAAAAGTCAGGGTTTTGCTTATGAAAGTGGCCGTAGTTACTGTACCTAGGCCCTTTAAACTCCAACCCAAACACTCCGGTCCTAAGCCGTGTTGCATGATGCAGGAGAGGCCCGATCCTACAGGCGGCTATGGCAAGAAAGTCACGGCCGTCCCTTGCCTATCCACTTTGGAGCCTTGGAATCTTAGGTGTGAGGAGATAAATGCGTGAGGATTAGGGTATATATTGCTTCATGGTTCAGGAAGTGGGGTTCCTCCTTAGGGAATTGTAGACTTTATACGATTTCCGGTTGCCTGTGCAGTGACAAAGGGGTATGGTTGTTTGGAAGTGGGTGCTTTGTGCTGAAAACTCGACATCCAGGTATCTGTATGAAAAGCTTCCGTGGCGAACAGTAGAACGTATGCTTGGGTTGATTCGCCATATGTGGACTGCAAGCCCAAGCTGGTAAAACAAATGCCTTGCGAAAGTCTACGTACACACAGGTGGTCGGTTTAGGGTTGGAGCTTGAGGGGTAGGGGATTTGGGTCTAGGGTTTGGAGGTTTTGCTGCATCATTGCGTTTTAATGGAAGCTAGCTGAACACAATGTTTTCTTCCTGCCCGTAAGTGCAATACCTAGGCAGCTCGGACCATAATCATGGAAAGGTCTTACAAACACAGGCCGAGGCAACGAGAATACACTGATTACTCTAGGTAAGTTCCAAGTAGTTTGTTACAGATGTGCCCTGCCAAGTCGGGCTCGAACAAGCATAACGTCGCGTGGAGTTGTAAGTCCTGCCGTCCTGTAGATTGGCGGGTTGTTCCTTGTTGTGCCATATACGGCCAAGCGCAAACAGGACTGCCCGTGCAGCATCCAGAGCGCTCGAAGACTTCTGAGGAAGCTTCTAGGATTGACCCCTGGATCCTTCTAGTCCCATCGTAACCCTTCTCTGACCCTCAGGCCCTTATGGCCCCTGTTTTGCAACCCTCCTTTGATGCAGAAGGAAGTGGCCCTCATCTTCGGATTATGGTTAGTATGGCAAAGAAACAGGTCCTAATGTGCGTGAACAATCCGTGTCCCCTTTTACTGCCTTTGTAACCTGACCATGCAATACCCAAGCTGCTCTTCTGAAACCTACCACAAGTATAGAATCATTGCATCGATCTTTCGATCTGAGCCACCACAAATCTATTCAGTTGAGCAGTTCAGGGTTTTGAGTTTAGGGGGTAGGTTTGGGGGGGGGGGGAGTTCAGTGCTTCAGGGTTCAGGCTCTGCGGGTACTTAAACGGTTCGGGGTCAAGGGTTAGTGGTTCAGGTTTTAGGGTGTTCAGTATTTTCAGAGTATGGCTGTGATAAAGAGTGAGCGTCAAGTTTCCTGTGCATAGCGCTGATTACCATGTCCTGTTGAACATGTAGCCCTCATAAAGAACGCCTCATGTTCTGTCGCGGAACGTAACTCAGCAAGTTGAGAACGGTGGAGATGAACTAGTGTTCAGGCAGTTGGCTTGAGGCCCGAATCCCTAGCCCGCAGACCCTAACCTTAATCTCATCAACCCAGCATTCTTCATCCCGAGGTGATGATAGGTCTGAAGACGACGTCGGGGCCTCTTTCTCATGTCATGTGAGTTCATGTGTCTGCCTTAGGGTTCCTAGCAGCGACTGCTTCCCATTTATCTCCGCTTCCGTCACTTGAGAAGATTTAGCCAGAGTTCTCAGTGGAGAATCGCTGAGTGGAAGGACTGGCTCAAACCTTTGGAGGTGCCTTCCTTGTAGGCACGCTCTTTGAAATGTAGGTTTCATTCTTCAAGGCATCATGGGGTTGGAAGGCTGCTAGTCTTCTGCACACTGCGCACACGGACCCCCAAGCTGGATGGAGGAAATCTGGCATCCCCGTATATGGTAGTTTCCCAAAATAAGGGGACTCCAACATAGACCCCGAAATACTATAGTCCTTATTATTGGGACCCCCAAAATGGTACCCCTAGTTTTGGGAAACCCCCACAACTCTTAAGCCTGAATGGTCCCTGAGGCCGGGATGCCTTTTGCCGCAAACCCCGTTGAAATCGAAGAAGTCGCACCAGACCGCTATTGCTTGCGTGCCCGTGTGTCCACCCACAGAACTCCTCGTAGTTACACTGGTCTATGGCCTTGGCTAGCTCAAGTGCGCACTTCAGATTGTAAAAGTCCGTTCTTGTGCAGCTATGGCTGCCTCCGATGACAACCGGGTTTGCGCTTTTTGCAGCAAGCAACACGGAATCCCACGGAAGCCCTAATGCAAACCCGTGATTAGAAAACCCTTCCCTTAATAGGGATTATAATTGGGATCCTAGTATTAACGCCCTTAAAAGGAGGGGGTTTATAAATCAGGGGTCTACATTAAACCCTGCACCCGAAACCGTAGATAGTAGCTTCCATTTTCTTTTCCATTATCCCTATATAACCCCAATATATACCCGTAATCATATAGTCGGTTCCATTTTCTTTTCCATTATATGAATATATATACATATCCCCTCAAGCTAAATCTTGAACCCAAGGAATGTCCTGGTTGAGGGCAGCTTGCAAGGAAGTCATGCCGCTCTGCCTTGGACAATTGCATGAGCCATTGTCTAAACTCCTTACAGGGGGCTATATAGGGGTTTGATCCACTAAAGGGGGACTATATGCTTAATTCATAGGGGTTTATATAGGGGACTACTGTAGGGGTTATAAAGGGGGATACCGGGAGTTTAGACTATGGCTCACATGCTTGTTGGGGTTTAGGGTGCCTAAGCATTGGGCTTGAGGGCCTGAGCTTTAGGGTTTGGGGTCTAGGGACAGGGCCAGCATTGGGAAGAACACGTCACGTCCTACAAAGTCATATCTGTGGTTGTGTGGCTGGTTGCCCCCTAAACCCTAAACCCTAAACCCTAAACCGAGTCATGACCACAGTATCGACCTGGCTAGCGTCATCTTGAATCGTAGTCCGCAAAAGCACGCGTGGAGCACGATACCGTGCCACTCGTCCTTAATAGTGGAAATTCTGCAGAGAATGCTTCTCAAAAACAAGTCTGTGTGTATATAGTTAGATATAAAATATATAGGTATTTATATATTTGTAAAAGCGATGTAGATATGTGTTTCTTTCTCTTTCGCTTAATATGTATACTAGCCAGGGCATCGCTGATGCAGTTGAACGGCTGTTCGGAAGCCTCGAGGAAGCCTGCCTGCCCTCAGGGTTCAAGTACCTAAGCAATAGGGTTGTTCTCTAGGACAATAACAGGAGTTGGGGGTACCTTACATAGCCCAATATACCCATTTGACCCTCATATTCCCGGAATATTCTCATTACATAATCCTCCCCCCCCTTGTCTCCTCCCGGCTTGGAGAGGCCCTGGTTTTTAGGGCGGCACTTGGAGAGAAGATCATTTCCGAACAGCTACCAAAGAACAGTCAACCCAAACCCTCTGAACTCTAAACCCTACAGCATCACGAGGAAGTGGTATGAAAGCTGGGATGATACAGGGGTTGTATGGCAACCAGCTAAGACGGCCGTTCTGGGTTATCCCAACGCCAAAGTAGGGACACTATGACTATCCAATGACTCTTGTAGGGTCCTTGATTAGGTTCGGGGTTGCCAACACGCCTTTCATTAGTCAAACCAACCCTAGGCGTGTGGCTGAGGCGAGCACGTCGAACCCTCTGCTGCAAAATCTCCCGCCGCGAGCCTTAGAGGTTGCGGTGGTGACTCTTCGTCTTGTGGCTCGGCTGAAGACGGCATAGAGGGATTAATGTAACAGAGAGCCAAATGCAAAACAGCATGTTGAATGAAATGGAAACAGGGGTCATATGGTGGGATGGGTGTCTTACCTCTGGTGAGCAGCAAATTGAAAAGAAAGTGGAGTGGAGAGTATTTTGAGGTTTGGAACCTAGGGATTAGGCCTTAGGGTTCAAACGTTTCTTGCCGGAGGTGATAGTAGGTATGGAGTAGAGTTCGTGGATCTCTCTTCGGAGGTTGTGCGGGATGATGTTTTATGCCCTCCGGCCATCCACGAAGGGATTGTATTCTAGGACTCACAGACTTCGATGTTGTGCGTGCGGGCTAGTAACTACCCTCCCCCAAATTCATGGAATCCCATATAGCCACCCTTGCAAATGACGGAAGTCTCCAAAGGATCCTTCTTAAGGTTCCAGGTTGCTGTGGAGGAGCGTAGGCTTAGTAAAGAATCTCAGGGTTGGTTGGGGCGAGGGTTTAGGACAAGTAAGTGGTGATTTACAGGAGTAGGCAGGATTGTCGACGAGGCGATATACAGGTATACCCTCTCCCGAAAAATGGTTGTGCTTGCGAACTGACAATCGTCGGCAGTAATTAACCCCTACTCAAACCTTGAGGGGGAGGCATTATCCCAGTAAAGCACCTAAGACAGAAACGAGATCCGCACTTAGTAGATTTCCGCCAGATTCTTTCATATACATTCCTGTTTTAAGCCATTTGAAAATATTAGCCACGTAGGAAATGAAGGAGGCCCCCTAATCCCGTTTGATTCCTTGTGATAACCCCCTTTATGGCTTCAGAACCACCTAGTTGATTACTATGGGAATCCCAACTTGTCCCTTTGAAAGTTATCTTGAAGATCTTTCAAGATTTTAGGCAGATCTTGAAAGATTTTAGGCTTTTCTGGGAGGAGTATTTATGCTTCAGGGAAGGGTTCTTCTAAAGGGGGAAGGGATCACGGGCTTGAACAGGGGACTTTGAAAAAGATTCTCTACGGGGATCTGGGTTGTAAAGTGCAATCCTTGGAATATGGAAGTTTGCCGAAAATTTGGCATCCTTTTTTGGTTCCCTACAGTCGATACTAAAAATCTGCATGACCCTAATTAAGTACCTTGTACCTTGGGAATTATAGTACTATATTATATATAAAGGTCATGCAGGATTTTTAGTATCAACAGTATTATACGATTATGGCTTTTGAAGGCCTTCATCGGGACCCCGGAAGCAAGGTCTTCTCCTTAGCCGTGATGCGCGGTGACACACTCCTGGTGACGTGTCGCGGCACTGGCGCGCCCCTCGAAGAATATTCATCCCTAAAGTAAGATTCTCGGGGCATATTTAGGGCTAATTAGGGGGAACCAAGGAACCCTAAGCCCTAAACCCGGGGAACCCACGAATCATGCAGCGGTGTATAGGACTGAAGGTGGGTCGAGGGTCGTAGGGGTTAATGGTGCAAAGGAGGGTTATGTGGAAATACACAGGGTATATGAGGATTGTATAGGGTATCTAGGGTTTAGGGTAGTAAGTGGACTTGGGTATCCATCCGCCAAATTAAAGAGCCTAGAACCATCATATGACCATGGCAGGGTACCAATTTTGGCTGGTTGGGGAACGCAAAATCATTGCGGTTCGGCGTACCTGTGTAGGGCCGGATTACCCCCGCCCCCCTTCCCCGCGCCAGCGCTTGCTGGGCTGAGGTATCAGCTGCTAGTGGACGATGTGCTGACTATGAAGGTGCTTGGATACTTGGCTATTCAATGAAATAGGGTTTAGGGTTGCAGGGCTTATTTGTGGAGTATCCGTAACTCTGATTACCTACAGTTCGGGCTTATTTCTGGAGAATCCGTAACTCCAATTACCTACAGTTGTTAGCGGGTAAAACCCATAAGGATGTAGGTAACTGGGGCTACCGGTAGTAGCTGATTAGTATGGATAGAGGTCATACGTCTCAGCAACTTGACCTAGATGTGCAAACCACGTAGTAACTGCTACATCTACAGCGCCCATCATCTCAAAAGGCAGAGTTTAGGGGATGAGGGTTAAGGTTTAAGTTTAGGGTTTAATGAATTTCAAGTTTAGGGGCTTGCGGCTTGCAAAGGTCTTGCAACAAGAGCCAGGGTTTTCTTGATGGTGCGCGATCCTGATCTTCACAAGTAAGCAGAGTGCTCGTTTTATCAGAAGCTCTGCTGAATGCAAATACCAGGCTCTTGTAATAAAAGCCTTGGCATGACGATCACCAAAAGTCTTTAGGTCCATTATACTTGTATTGTCGTAGCATCCTTCCTACCTTTTTTTAGTTTTTCTTCGCATCACCAACACTTTTCGCCAGTGTAAAGGAACGACAAATAACCCTGTGCCAAAAGAGCAGCAAACAGCATCAACACAAGTGGAATTAGACTCTTCCGAAATGCAGTCTGTACCCTGAACCCCTATCTTCTCTTCTGACCAGAAATCCTTTGCGCTATTTGACCTTACAATCTTTATAGATCCATATAGCCTCCTATATAGTCCTTATTCTATGTCCGAAGGGGTCTTCCAAAAAATGGGGGGCCTCTTCGGGTCGTTATGACAAGAAATTGCACCACTTTTGGGCCTGTATTGGGGTCAACCATCCAGAAGTTCATCTTAAGATGGCTGTATCTCCAGCTTCAGCCTTACACATCCCTATGCAGTCCCTATCTAACGCTATATAAGCCTCTGCTCCACCTGCACCATGCCGATCCTACACCCCAAGCCTAAACCCTAACCCTAAACCCCAACCCCAAGACCCTAAATCTTAAACCCTAAAACCCAAACACTATAAACCCTAACCCCCAAATCCTTAAACCCTACAATATATTCCTAACAATCCCTTCAATTCCTTGGCCCAGTTTTGTCCGAGGCTTCGAGCTTTCGGGCGCCGAAGGTCGAACGCTGCCGCTTCTGGCGGCGAACCGGGGCGATCACGAAGCTTGGGGTTAAGAGTTTAGGGTTTAAGGTTTAGGGTTTAGGATCACGAAGCTTGGGGTTAAGAGTTTAGGGTTTGGGAGGTTTAGGGACTCAAACCCTATCTCTAACCCGAATTACCCACAGCTTTACGGGTTATAACCTGTTATTAGTAAAAGCGGTAGGTACTACTAAACTGGATGTCAGTAGCGTACAGGTAAACCCTAATGGTACTGACTTTATTATGCACATATAGTCCCCCTTAAGTAGATAGAGTATGGCTTTGGATATATTCTAATAAGATCACCATATACCCCATATCCTATCTACTTAATTACTTAACCCTAAATAGTAGTGTCTTTTTTTTTCCATTATCCCCACATAACCCCAATACAACCCCTATCTGCTTAAGGGGGACTATATGTATATAGGAACCCTCAGGAACATGGGCGAGTGTATGTGTCTGGTTTCCGAGTTGGTGGAACACAAATTCAATTCCTACGTCACGTAGAGGCTCACGAGACTTAGTATGTAGGTTATCACGGGCTTATCCCAAACCTTAGAATCTAAACCCTAGCAGCGACCTCAAGTAACCAACCTATAACCCCATTTCGAATCTGGTTACCAAGTGCCCGGAGCCTCGACATAGGGTTTTTGATCTATGGCTTAGGAGTTCCGGCTTAAGGTATGGCATCTTGGGATTTCCAATATTGTCCTGAAATCTTTTCCGCGTTTGCTTATCGTAGATCCCCAATGAGCAGCCAAAAGTTTCAAGGCAGTTTCACGTTCGGATTAAACCTCATGGTCCAAATGCTGAATCATCATATACTTCCCCAAAACCTGTATTAGAACCATCAGTACTCACACCCCAAGTACTTAATGATTCGGTACTTGGACCCTAAACCCTCCCCAATTACTGAGTACTTGACCATCAGGGTAAAGGTGTAGGTCTTCTTCTCTTATCTAGCTGGACTCGTAGGGACGAAATCGACTCCCTGACGTCAAGACTTTAGCCTTTGAAACAGGGCTTAGGGTTGAGGAGATGGATCATTCGAGCTATAGTCTACACTCCTCGCATCCCCCTTAAGAACCCCTATAATAGTCCCCTATATAATCCTGTATANNCCCCCCCCCCCCCCCAGTGAGTTTAGACTATAGATCATCTGTTGTGGTGAGTTGAGTTTGGTGGTGGCCTGCAGTGAGGACACTTAGGGTTGGTTTATGGTTTAGGTGGGGAAGGTGGCATTGTTGGTCTGGGTGGGAGGACGTGAGCCAAAGTTGTTGAAAATCCTTGCTCCTGTTTTTACCTGCATCTCCAACCTGCCTGTATAATGAGCTCCTCCTGAAGCATAAAACTTGCGACCTCATATGATTGTATTGCGGCGATGGTTTTTTGGTAGGATTTAGAAGTATGATCCCAAGAAGGAGTGGAGCCCGCTTAAGAAATCCAAGGAGATCGCCTTGCAGTTCCTTGGTGCGGAAGGCCTTGGGAATGGGGGATCTAGGGGTTATATCGGGGTTATCTCTGGTAATTAGTTTGCCCCTTACAGACTTGGAAGAGTAAGCCTGGCCCTACAAAGATTTCTGTCCTCTAGAAGGCCCTAAGCCGTCAAGCATGGGCTTGCCATGCCATAATTTCGTCGTTTCCTGACCTAAAAGAATGCGTGATTTAAAGCCTTGCTGAGGTAATGGTCGTGCTAGTCTACAAGTGCGATGTCGGTTGTACGTCGCACACCTTTCGAAGCAGGAATCTGCTGAGAACAAGTTGGGAAGTTACCACAGCCCCAAAGAGCGGTCCCCTCTTATATACTCCCCCAGAAACGATCACCCTTATGATCGGACCCTTTTGGAAACCACCTTCTTGAACGTTCTGCTATGTCTGCTATGTCCCTAAACCCTAAACCCTCCTCAGGACTGGGGGTTCTGGGACTGTTCCACTGCACGTGCGAGATCCCAAGGCCTGAACCGCGAAAACCTAGATCCGCAGAGACCTTGAACTTTTGTGCCCCCCTGCGGTGGATACTAAGAATCCTGCATGACGCTGAGCATCCTCATGCAGGATTTGCAAAATAAACAGCGGAACCCGTGTTTTGTGTTTTTTCTGTTTGTTTTGTTTTTGTTGTTGGGCCCCTTAAAGACGAGCCAGGCAGACCGGCAAGTGAGTCAACTCCCGTCCCCCGCCCAAACAGCAAACAAAAAAAACGCACCCGCCCAAACAGCAACACAAACATACGCCCCCCCGCCCAAACAGCAAAAAAAACACATGCCCAGCGCCCAAACAGCAAAAAACTAAACACGCCACCGCCTAAACAGCCCCCAAAAAAAACGCCACCGCCCAAACAGAAAAAGCAAAAAACAAAAAAAAACAACAAAAAAAAACACGACCCCCGCCCAAACAAAACAAATACAGACGCCCACCCGCCCAAACAGCAAAACAAAAACACGCTCGGAAGGGTCAAGGGCGTGTTTGTTTTTTGCTTTTTGTGCTTGGTCGTGTCTTTTTTTTTCCTGTTTGGGCGGGGCCCACGCCCGCGCCCAAACAGCAAAAAATAAAACACGCACCCGCCAAAACAGCAAAAAAGTAAACACCCGAAAAGCCCAAACAACAAACAAGACCAGACAACAAACAAATACACACTCTTATTTATATACAGCAGTAACCCTGGAGTCGGGGTTGATACGCGCGTTGTGACCGGGCGTTAAGCCCTCAACGCTCGCCCCGAGATGTTTCAGGGTTTGGGATGCGCAGCCCCTCTCCATCCTCAGAGTTGGCAACAAACCGAAGATTTTCACATAACAACCAGATATCTGCTGCGCGCCCCCCTTTCATAGAGACCACACTACTTGACCCCTAGACTCAGACCCGCCCTAAAACCCCTAAAGCACAACCCTAAACTCCTAAACCCCTAAAACCCAAAACCCTTGAAACCCTAAAACCCTAAAGCCTTTCAATCCTCGACAGAAACCTTCAAGTCAGGCCTGAATGCAACGCAGATCCAGCCTGCTCAATTCTCCGAGCTCACCTTTCAGGCGATGTCGGGTTTATGGGTTAGGGTTTAGGTCTTAGGGCTCAGGGTTTCGGGCTTAGGGCTTAGGGTTTAGGGTTTAGGGCTTAGAGCTTAGGGTTTCGGGCTTAGGGCTCAGAGCTTATAGGGTCTAGTTTAGGGCTAAGGGTTTAGATTGCCATAACATGGGTATATGGCAGTAGGGGCGCTGTAAAGGGCTCAGGGTGCCGGTACGGTAAGGGATGTATAGATACCTGGACCTCCACCAAAGTACGCAGAAGACGCTATTTCCCCTAAGCTTTAAACGCTAAATCCTAAACACCCTCAACCCTTTGGGCTTGGCGTTTTGGGATTCTCAAGGTGGCAAGGGGGTTGGGATGGCCTTTAAGGCTTAGTTTCGGGTTAGGATTTAGGGCTTAGGGTCAGGCCCTGCCCTTACTTCGATGATGGCCGGGTTATAACCTGCGAGCTTTTGCCCCCCCCGCTATAGGCACGGCTTGCTTCACAGGTACCATTTGTGTTAATGAGTCTTTGCTAATGTACCTGCCAAGTGGTCATGTTTCGACCGGCCCGCCTCAAGTGTTTGCTTAGGGTTTAGGGTTTAGGGTCCGCAAAGTCCTGTGTGACGTCGCTCAAGTAGCCAAGGCAAGCCTACGTCGTGAAGGATGTATTGCACTGAGGGGTTTTCTGGAAAGTTCTACTATTGGCACACCGTGCGCAGTGGGCATACTGCGCTTTCAGGCTACCCTGAACCCTAAGTCCTAAACCCTCAACCTGAACCTAACCTGAGGGTTTACAGCCCACAGTACGCCGAAGTCACGTTAGCTTGCAGTGCCTGTCCCTATGTACCCATATTGTAAGAACCTGGCCAAGCCCATACCCGGGTTAGGAATATAGGGATTATATGGGGTTACATAGGGAAATAGAGGGATTATATCGGGAGAATGGAAGAGAAAAGGGAAACCGCTTTTTAGGGTTCAGGGGTTCAGCGTGAACTTACTGCACATTCTGGATTCAGTAAACCCTGTGGTGTAGAGGAGTCAGGAACATGTTTCCCGTCCCATCCTACCAATCTTGAACCGTAGAACCTGAATCCCAACCCTAAACCAGAAATAACCTTATCCTTGGGCAAGAAAGCACTCACCTCAAATTGAAATCTAAACCACATATCCTAAACCCTACACCTAAATTCCCCAGTAGACCCTACCCCCCCGGCCTCAACTCCTTGGAAGAAGGTGCTGCCCAGTCCTGACGTGAACACTTGGGAGATTGCCTCCTACAGCCAAGGCGCGGCTCCCGGGCTGCATCTAAGCTTTGGGCTCAAGGGTTAAGGGGGTTTATGTAGGGGATTACTATGACTCTAAAGGTTAGGACTAGGAGTTTAGACTATGGCTCAGATAAAGGTCTAGGGTTTAGGGTTAATTGTTCAGGATTCGGGCTTAGGGTTTGGGGTTTAGAGTTCAGCGCGTCTTCCTCACGACTTGCATTGGCATCTTCTCACGTTCTCCCGATCCCCGGGTAGAAGTCTTTATAGGTCCTTTCTGAGGATCCCTGTTAGGTTAGGGGAGGGTAAGCTATTTTGCATGCACCCCTGTAGTTACACATGGGGTTTTCAGAGAGAGCCCCACTATATGGGGTTTAGGATTCAGGGCCTCCTTTAAAAGCGGATAAAGACATATGCAGGGGTTATATATATCTATATATAGATAGGGACATATAGGGTTTAGGTGTCCCAAAATAAGGGGTACCTCTTCGGGGTCCCAATAATAAGGATGATCTTATATTAATGTCTATATTGGGGTCCCCCCTCTCTTGGGAAACTACCATCTACCCAAAAAATGCAGCTATCTTTGTTATTGGGATTCCCCCCCAAAAGTGGGACCCCCGATTCTTGAAACCTCCTAGAATGCATGTTGTGTCATGGTCATACTACTTGTGCTAGGTTCAGCAGACCCCAGAAAGACCGCCCGGGATCAACCCTGAACCTTGAACTCCCAGCCCCAACCCCCCTAATTTCAGAAGATTCGCGGATGCATACATAAGCCCTAGACCATAAATCCTAAGGTCAGCAACACCAACGACGGTGGCTTTGCCGGTTTCCAACCAGTGCTTCAGCTAACGGTCGAGTTTCTCAGTTCTGCAGTTAGTTTGGGGTTTGACATGAGGGGGCCCCAAGGGCTCATGTTAGGGTATATAGGGGGTATGAAGAGATTATGGGGGGCCTAGTAAGGATTCTATTGGGATTGTTATTTGCTCTATATGAGCTATAGCCTAAACTCCTAGTATCCCCTTTAATAGCCTCTATAGTACTCCCCTGTATAATGCCTTGTATAACCCCCTGTAAGGAGTATAGACTAGCTGCAATGAGGTAGGGTTTTGTTATCTTTCTGTGGGTTTAGGGTTTTAGGGTTCAGGGTTTAGGGACCCAATAGGGCAGACCATAAATAAAACAATATAAAACCCATGAGCCATGTGATGTAATCATCTGACTTGATTCAGTTGTCAATGCCAAAGTTTTGGGCTCTTCGTAGGTCATGTTTAGGCTCTGCATCTTCAGCATTGAATTAAAAATGTTATTCCTTTTGTTCTGTAAGTTGTAAGCTATAGTCTCGCTGAGGGACCCATCTCCTGAATCCCAAGCCCTCTGCCTCTAGTCTGAACACCAAACCCTAGACAACCCTAAACCCTACGCTTTAAGTTAGACCCCAAACCATAAGCCCTGAACAGATTAGCGCCTCAGCGGTCGCCGCCCAATGCTCTCATTGCAGTCAATCTCCAGGTGCGGGGATTTTCCCCCTTTTTTTGAGTTTGTCAATAGTCGGGATTTAGATTCCGTGTTCCCTAACCCTAAACCCCAAACCACGTCTAAGGTCCCTTTCAATCGGTTGTAGGCATCTATAGTCTTTAGGACTTAGGCTGCGGGGTTGCGGGATTGGAGTCAGGGATTCCAGACAAGGCTGCTGCAAAAGCATCAGGGCTTTGGGCTAGGAAACCTTAAACCCTAAACCCTGAACCCTAAACCCCGGGTTTCAGGGTTTAGGGATTGGGGTTTGGAGTTCTTCAGACTTATAGGCTAAAATTATAGGTGTTACTGTTGATACTCAAAGTCCGCATGACCTCACCATACTGTAGCACCATAATTCCCAAGGTTTAAGGTACTTGGAGTCCAGCATGAATTTCAGTATCCACCCAGCTTGGCGGTCCCTACAATGAGGACATTTATTTCTTCAGGTACATCTTGCGCAAACCTTTACATACGTACTGAATACCGAAGCACCTGAGCACAGCCTCAACGACTGAGAGTCGAAATACAACACACAATTTGGTGTTGAGACTTCAGGCTCAAGTCGGAGTCAAGTCCTCGAGGGCTTCAGCTCCCGGACCCTTGTTGATATGTTGGAGGCCAGACGCAAAACAATGTTTCGGGATAAGATTTAAAGTCCACCAAGTCAAGGGCAGCCTGAAGTAGCTCCCAACCCCCAAATCCCCTAATCATGGTAAGCTTTCATGGGACCTCTTACGTGGGTTATGTGGACAGACTTGGAAGTGCTCCTCTAACTAGCTATAGCTGTATAGTTGTCCATTCCGTCATCCGCAGCGTGGTGTAACTGCCCATGAAGGCAGACGGACAAAAAAGCCCCCCCCTGCTCCAAGGAAGAATCACACAAGGTCTTAACCCCAAAGCCCCACACCCTGAGCCCTTCAGCCCTAAACCTAGAAACTCCTCCAAACCAGCCTTTCTGTTCTCTAGAACTGCAAGCCTTGAAAGCTAAAGCGCCTACGTACATCCCCCCGGCACAGCCCTTGTACTTAGATGGGTGGGCAATCAGCTAACCTGTTTCCATCGGTAGTGGCAATCGGCCAAACTGGTGTATTGGGGTGCTACTGACTACTTACCTAGACCCTCCATCTACCCTCTGTATACCCTAAATACCTACTATTCAACAGACCATCCGCTGGACCAAAGAGGGGTCCTGGTAGCTGCTTCCCAGTTCATTTAAGTAGGTGACCGCCCGCCCGAGCCCTAAAAACCTAAACCATAAAACCCTAAACCCAGCCTAACACCCTTAACCTAGAACTCCTAAGCCTTGAAACCGAAACCCCAGGTGACCGCAGGCCTCAGCCCTTTAGTGACGCAGCTGACGCTCGTGGCACCGCCGGGGTTCAGCTTCCCAACCCTTTGTGGACACTGGGCTTCGGTCTGCTTTGGGGTTCCAGGGTTACTTCAAGGTTTGTATGGGGAATGAATACTACATGCATTGTAATTGTTTGGGTCTCCCTAATTTTAGTAGAGTAGAAAAGGTGAAGATTTCTTGGCCTGCCCCTGGAACTCAGCAAATGCGTAGACTGGGCTGACCATCAATGAAGATTCCTCGCAGCATACATGCTCTCTAGAACTGTTTGGCTGACAGTATGCTGTCAGGTATGAGAACGGCAACTTTGCTGCGCAAACCAGCAACCAAGGCGACATTTGCTCATCCTTTGGGGAGTTCTTCGAGGGCACTGGACGCCCTGTGGCGAACCTCCTCACCACGGGAGTTTTTTGGATGAATTACCGAATGGGAACATTTGGGTCGTTCAAGAAGTCGTTTCCAGAGACAGGGTCTCGAGTCTCGAGTGTATAGACCCCAAAATGATGTCAACCTTCCTCTCAGGAAGCTCCAAAGGGACCCCTGAATTGTGGAAACCTTGCAGACCCTTCCTCTCCTCGGAGCGCCCAACAGGGACTCCTAAATTCAAACACCCCCAAGCCTTCATATTTTAATGTAACATCTAACATGGAAATGAAAATGCATGTAGGGTGGCGCGCAATCTGCGCATCGGGTGCAAAGTTTGGGCAACGGGGTCTTCCAAGCTTTCTGCAGGCCAGGTACTTTCTCGAGAAGCCCGAATAAATACCAACAGTACTCGCTCAGAAACTTAGTTTCGATTACCTTTAGTTATCCGTTATTCAGAAATTAGTGCACATAATCCCAGACCCCGAACCCTAAACTAAACCCTAAACCGTAAACCCCCTATACAACCCCTACAACCCCTTGTAGGGATTCCCCAAGGTCTTTTCTGATTCGGTCGGCCCCTACTATGGACCCCTTGTTAAGGGTTTAGGGCCCTAAGCCCTAAACCTAAACCCTAAACCCGCAGAGGTGCAGAAATCCTGAACCGTAATTGTTACCTGCTGAAAGGACGTGTCACCAAATGTTCAGCTGTAGAAACAGAGTCAGGACGCGACGATCTGACATGTTTCTTCCAGTCCGGCTGAGAACCAACTTTTAGTTCAAAATACCCTACACAACGAGCGTGAAGAGAGATGAAGAGCACGTATCGTCCCAAGTATTCTTCATAGGAATTTTGTACCAACCGGTTTTTTGAAGTGAGCATACTTTCTTGGGTTCAATCTACCTCAGCAGTGCCTCCTTCAGAGCATCCTGAATCCTAGCCGCAAACCATGCAATCCACACCTCAACCTCAAAACATCTGAACCCTAGACCTTAATCCCAACCATAAAAACCTAAACACCTTACTCCTAAACCCTAAAAACCTAAGCCCTTAACACCTAAGCCCTAAACACCTAAACCTTAAGTCCTAAAAACAAACACCCAAGCCAGAGGCTTTAGGTTTGTTGGGTCAGCAGCTGGCCTTCAACATCCAGACGCCCTTGCGGACGCCACAGGTCCTCACTTGGTTCCTTGGGAGGACTTAGGGTTTACAGTAGGGTGTATAAGGGTTCAGTGTTTAGGGATTAACTATGGGGTTTGCAACTTTACATAGGGTACTATAATGGAGCATCAAGGTGGGAAGGTGTGTTTCGCATAATTTCATGGGCATCCGTATTGCGGCCATTCTGCTCCCCAAGCAGAGCATACTACAGTCCGAACCTTCGGGTTCATAATTAGCTCAGGCAAGCTCAGGTTTGCGGATTAAAGCTTCTTAGAAGTTCAAGGAGAGTCAAGGACAGGCCTTGGGACAGGGTTTAGGATTTAGGGTTGAGGAGAAGTGCAGTACAAGTCGAATCACTTTTTTTCCTACATGGAGGGTCAAGGGAGCACGCGAGAGAGAGGGTCAAGGGGACTAGTACAGGGTTGTATGGGGGACCCGTATGCCCTCCTCACAGTCACTCTTTTCGTCCAGGATGCTGCAGGGCCCCTGTTCTAAATTAGTTTCCATTATATTTTCCATTATCCCCATATAAACCCCAATATATACCCCAATATACTATAGTAGTTTCCATTTGCTTTTCCATTATCCCTATATAAACCCCATAGTACTCCCAGTTATCTAGGGAGCCTTAGGCCCCCAAAGTCTGTTACTGAAGGCTGTCATTGTGTTCCCCTTTATGGCCCTCCTGGGTCTACCTGCTTAGTGAGTAGACCTACAGCCCCTAGAAGCCATATGGTGCAAACCTACTTACCTGACCCTTAACCCTAAACAAACCCTAAACCCTAAACCCTAAACGAAACCCTAAACCTACTTACTAAGTCCCCCACATTCCTTACGAAGCCCCCTCACCTTGGCAGCTCAACCTGAGGGCCCTAGTTGGCTGCATTTGTGTGGATGCTGAAGGTCCAATGGAATTATGGAAAAGAAAATGGAAACCCTAGGTCCCTTTAAAGGGATGTATAGGGTAATATTGGGGTTATATAAGGGTTATATTGGGATAATGGAGAAGAAAATGGAAACTACTATTTTGGGTTTGGGGTTGAGGGTTTAGGGCTGGGCTAGAGTTCTGGCTGTGCGCAAGCCCAGATGCAAAAAAGGCTTGAGCTAGACATTCCATGTGAGCAGCAGGAAAGTCACCTGTTTCTGCCCCTAAGTCCTAGACGCTGAAACCCCTAAACCCTCAAGCCTCAACCCTGGGTTCTTGAAATCACCAGACGCCAAATGGAAGCTGCTGTAGTAGATTGGGGATATATAGGGATAATGAAAAAGAAGATGGAAACTGCTATAGTAAATTGAGGCTATACTACAGTGAAAATGGAAAAGAAAGTGGAAACTACTACAGTATATTTGGGCTGTATAGCGATGATGGCAAAGAAAATGGAAACCACTATTGTATATTGCGGGCTCTATCCCACCACATGCACCAGATCTTTGACGTCCGATGGGAATGATTCAGCCTGGAAGTAGGATGTCCGACCCTGAACCATGACGCCCGAAAACCCTAAAGCCTCCAAAGCCCGCTAAAGGCCCCTACCCTAAACACCACACCCTTCCCTAAACCCCAAACCCTCCAAACCCTAAGCCCTAAACCCCAAATCCCTAACCTTAAGCCCCAAACCCCTAACCCTAAACCCCAAACCCTCCAAACCCTAAATCCTAAATCCTAAACCCTATATAATCCCCCGAAAGCCCTCAAACCAGGTTGGCTCTTAAATCCTAAGCCTTAAACCCTAAGCCCTAAACCCCTAAACCTCTTAACCCCAAACCCTAAGCCCTCAAGCAAGGTTGGTTCAGGCCTATGATCCCCAAACCCCTAACCCTAAGCCCTAAACCCTTAAACGCCAAAACAAGGTTGGTTAAGGCCTATGATCCTGCTGGCAACCTCATCGGCTGGGGTCAGGCGGATGGCTTCAAAGTGCGCCTTGGGCAGGGCTACTGGATACCTCAAGTTCCTGGGGTTTAGGGTTTAGAGTTTGGTGTTTAAGGGTTTGGGGTTTAGGTTTGGAGGGTTTAGGGTTTGCCGGGTTTGGAGGGTTTAGGGTTTGGGGTTCAGGGTTTAAATCCTCAACCCTGAACCCTAAACTGAAAATTCTAAGCCCTAAACCCTACCTGGAAAGCCGCGTTGCCCAGAGCAATGGGCTACGTAGTTTAACCCATAGTGGTATTGATGATACTCGAAATCCTGCCTGTAGTACCAGGCCTCCCAGGCTTAGGGTACTTAGGGCCACCCAGGATTTCTAATATCCACCGTATGAAAAGGAGGCGAAAGTAGGCAATGATTACGGACCACGGGCTTCGCAGGTAAATCTGGAGCCCTTAGCCCCGAAGACTTGCCGACTAGCCTTGGGAACTCTAAACCCAAAATCGCGGTGTGTATACATGCCTACATGCATCATGCATGCATGCACGCATCCATGCATCCGTACGTTACATAAATGCATGCACATTTTAGCGTTTAGGATTTCTGGTCCCAAGTTAGTTGAGGAACCAGATGCGCGATGCGCAAGTTCTCTATGGTGGTGTGCCAGGCGGACCGCATCCTGGAAGGGGTTCGGGTAATGGTAACTCATTGCTCGTGCTACTTTATTCGGAGCATTTTGGTAACCAAACGTCGAAAGTCAGAACCCTACTGCAGTAGTACAATAGTTCGTAAGCTTAACATTATTGTAGCAATGCACACCAATCAGACCCTAAAGCCCCCTAACCCCTAAACCCTTAACAGTAGTATACAATAACAGGTTAGGGTTGTAGTCTGGGGAGTAAGGGTGAGCCAAGGTCCCTTGGGATTCTGGATATACATATATATTTATATACATATTGCGTTTTTGGGGTTTAGGGTTTTGGGTTGCTTCCATTTTGCCAAAAGAGGTGACTTCATCAGATTCAAAGCTCCAAAGTTGAGTCCTAAGGTTTAGGGTTTAGGGTTCCACTCAAAGTAATCTCCACCCCTAACATTAAACATTCCCCAAATATTTTAATATACCACCATGAGGTATATTGAATGTCAGGTGGTGGTTATTTCCCATAAAACCTTCATGGGGATCACTATGAGTTCCTTCGATATTCCACATAAATGTCTTCTGTATACTGAGAATTTTACCCCAAAGACTGTTTTGGAAAGCTTCCACGCTGCGAGGCCTGCAGAATGCCCAGCTTGCCTTTGTCTTCACGCTGGAGACGCTGCTGGGCCTCACCACCAGGGCTCTTTTGTTCACGATTTCGCGAGTGGGACCCTCTGTAGACCCCTTATAACCCCTATGTAATCCATATATACTTCCCCCTCTAGTTCTAGGGGATGTAGGGTAGAAGCTGTACCGGCATCATGCTGCACTGGAGGTGCTATCAGGATTACGGTGATCATGAAGGCTTCGAGGTTTTTGGGCTTTGTCTTCGGGCTGTGTCTTGTGGACTACCTGGTAGTAGCAGCTGGAGCTCTGACGAATTTCTCACGTGATCTGTTTGGTCTAGCAACAAGGACTTCAGCCCTCTTGAAGAAATCTAAAATCCTCCTTGGCCTATCTTGGGTAGTATTTGCAAGTAGATTAAGAAGTAACTCATCAAACATCCCAAGCCCTCAGCCCTAAACCATAAATCAAACATCCCAAAAAGCGTGTATGCATTTGCAACTATAGGTCCCCTCGCTGAAGACCCCAGATTTGGTGATGCGTGATCCGTCAAGTCCTCATGGCCACGTAATCCCTATGTGACACCCCACTAGTCGTGCATAGGTCCGCCAAAACATACCGCAGATACCTTAGGGTTATTAGGAGGGACCCCTAGAAGGGACCCTTAATCCCCGTACCTCAAATAACCTTTGTATAGGCCTTGTATGCCCGTTACATAACCAGGTAGTACCCCTATGACCCCCAATAAGCTACAAGGGTCCCCATGAAGGGTCCCTCCAAAAGCCCCTAGAACCTTAAGGTTCAGGGTTTAGGGTCTCAAAAGCTAATGTAGCTCGTTTCAGTAAGATACCTTGCATGAACACTAGGGTCCTTAATATATCAGGACAATTCCTTGCGTCTGGGGTGTTGAGCTCCCTGGGCCATATGGAATTGCGAAAACTCCAAGGCCTTCTTTAGATGGCACCTTCAAGATCGTCGAGGTCGTTGCACCGTCGGAGATCCTTTTGTCATGCTGCTTGGTCCTAACTTCAGGTACATGGGTAGGCAAATAAGTAGGATAGATACAGTGTAGTGACTGGCCTAAAAATACTTAAAGCACTGAAGAGTCCATAGTAAACTCAACCTTGTATCCTGCACCCCAATGACTGCAACCACATCCTGAACCTTAAGAAAGCCAGGTGGCCAAGTACCAACGTGTGGGCCCGACATTTTGGGTCCCTATATACTTGTTCTATACCGTCTATACCGTACAAAATCCTAAAAGCCCAGCCAAGAGGTCGCATAGTGTAGACCCACGAAACAGGTACGGTAGGAGTCCACCCATGAACAGTAAACCTGAAACCCATAACCCCTAGACTTTGAACCCCCCAAACCCTAAACCCTAAACCGCCCGTAAGCTTTAATTTTACAAGCCAGGTGACAAGCTGCAACATCTAACGCTGCCGACTGCCCTCTGTGCTGAACAGGCAGGGCGATGATTGGAGCCTAAGGGTGTAGGATGCAAGGTTAAGGACTGACCCTAAACCCTACTTAGTTGATTTAGGGTTTCAGTTTTAGTTACTGGCATTTTTTGCTCGCCTGCCGCATCAGAAGCGGCAGTTTCAGAGCAAGTGCGTGAATCACAAAAGGGTCTATGTGGGGATTAGGGTTTAGGGTTAACCCTGGAGAATCTACAGGATGGTATCTACGTTCCTCAAAACTCACACAATGACCGGGGGTTTGGGGTTACGACGACGACATCACGAAATCCTTTCCGGTGTATGCCCAGATATACACCTTTTTTTTACGGGGGGCCAGGGCGAATTGACGGCCACTCCCTGCAGACGAGACCCTACACGTTAAACCCTAAAACTTTGAACCTTGAGACGCCCAACCTTAGTCCTAAACCTTATGACCATAAACCCTCAGCCCTTAATCCCAAACCCTATAACCCCACACCCTAAACCGTATGTGGTTCACAGTTCCATGTAGCTGTGTTACCTGCAGGGCCCGGGCTTCGCCCGATTGGAGTTGGAAGAGTCACTGCAACCAGGCTCCTTTCTTTGTGGTTGTAAGGGTTTAGGATGCTTTGCTTAGGATGGTTTAGGATTTAGGGTTTAGGGTTTAGGATTTTGGAGGGCTTGGGGTCTCTAAATCTGAGACACAACATCCACTTGGGACTCTAACGTCTGAAAATGGCACCTACTTGGCTGTTGGGAGCTTCAGGCTTCTGGGTTTGGGGTCCAGGTGTTTGCAGCTTTAAGCGTGTTTACACAAAAGCCGAAAAAAGCCTGGTTCTGTAGTCTCCTTAAGAATTCTTTTCAATGTTTGTTATAGTATAGCCCTAAGGAATTATTGAGAGATAAACCTAAACCCGAAACCCTATTTTCATTATAGGTCTAAGGAGAGTACAGGGTTGATGTAGGCTCTGGAGGGAGGCTGCCATGCTACCTTTGCCGATTTGTTTCCTTAGTTGCTGCATGCTTCTTTTTTTTTTTTGTTTCGGGCTTCCAAAGCCTATCGTCCCCCTTAAGTAGATAGAATATGGGGTATATGGGGATCTTATTGTAGCATACCCAAAGCCATATTCTATCTACTTAAGCCGGACCGTAAAACCCTAAACCGCGTATACATTGAAACATAAGTGCAGTCTATGGATAACCGATTGCAGCCTTACTTCAACTTGGGCACCTTCCTACCTAGCATTTAAAATAATTAGGGGCTTCTTAGGGGTAATGGAAGGGAAATGGAAACTACCATTTGGGGTTTAGGGTTTGGAGGGTTAGGGTTTAGGGTTGGGGGTTTAGGGCTTAGGGAGCCCTACCCAGCATTTTTAGGGTTTCGAGGTTGCTGTTGAAAGGCTTTCAAACCTCTACGTATAACAACTTGAACGACTAGGTTCCAAGAGTGACTAAGTAGGGTTCCATAGGATTCTCCTGGGTTTGCTCCGATATCAACGTGCATCTATCCAGCGCCCCATTCAAACTCTCAAGCCGTAAGCCTTCAACCCTAGTGCTTGGAGGCTCGCAACCCCTAAACCATAAACCCAAAACCCTAAGCATTCAACGGTGTGAGAGGAACTTTTAGCTTCACCGTCACCGGCGAGCTTCCCAGTTCCTTTCCAGCAAGAGATAAATTTAGTTGCCATAGTTAATGGGTATAGTACATAATAGGGTTTCCCCAATATAGTAACTTCATTTACGTCATGTACGTAAGCTCCTTAGCAGCAACCCAGCAAATCTGACTAAGGTAGCAATATGACTTCCAATACTTCTTGTGGTATCGAAACAGTTCAGCCATCATGCGTGAGATGCGTATGCCACACGGGTTGTAGAAAGCTCACGTGGCCAGTAGAATGACAACAAAGAATTCCCACATCAGCTATGGTCTAAACTCCTTAGAGGAGAGCTATATAGGCGATTACATAGGGGACCATTATAGGTCTTGTTAAGGGGGATACTAGGACTTCAGACTATAGCTCACATCAGTGCTCGTCATAGACATTGAAGGGTTGGATGTGACTGGGTCCCTAGACATCACCTAGACATCTCTTCAGCAGCGCTTACTCACTTGACTACATGCATCCCGTGTGGGAAGGCGCGCGGGCAAGTCAAATCCCTACATTTCAATGTTGGTACTAAACGAGGTTGGGCAACCTGGTAAACTTCCTCAAAGGGTCCTACTGCAGAATCCGCACGTTGTTTTGCATACGGGCTGCATACGTGCTTTGGACCCTTTGGGTCCTGTCCTCCTGAGTCACTTACTATCGGAGTCTGCCTTGCCTGGGGAGGTGCTTCTTTGGGAACGCCTAAAGCCTAGACCCTGCATCTACCTATATACCCTGAATACCCACTATTAAGGGACCATACAGCTCTATTTCAGGGTAGGAGGAGGGTCCTGGAGTATGTCTGAGTCATCCTGTGTTGCAAGCCACCTATGTAATCTCCAATGGCAACCCCTTAATGCTGGGGTGAGGTGCAACCTGCGAAGATACTCGCTGACTGTGAGGGATGTGGGATTCCGAGAACATACTGTACAAGCCTCAATGAATATTCTTCTTCAAAAATCCTTCTACACTTCTGCTACAACGTGCCCCAAAGCCCTCCCCATCCCAAAGCCTGTAGCCCAAAGCCCTCGACATTATTTAGGCCTCCAGACGCTCAGCCCTATACCTATGACCCTCAGTTCTTTTGCACATACATTACCTACGAAGCTCCCACGTTGCTCCCAAGTTTCGATGATCTTTGCTTAAGGATGACTACTGAGAGGTCCATAGCATTAGGGTGTAGGGCTTAGGGTATGGTTGAGGGGCTGGGCTATATGCGCATAATACCTGTAGCTAGCAGTCATTCATGTTCATCTCATGGGACTTCGCGGGATTATACTTGCTTTACAAGCACCATTATAAGTTATAAGTATGCTAAATGACCTCAGCCCTAGGCCCTAAACCCTGAGCAGCCCTGAACTCAAAACCCTGAACCCTGATTAGGGTTTAGGGTTTAGGGTAAACCCAACGTGCGGAGGTGAAACTCCACAGCAGAACTTCTTCTCCATCGTTATTCGATGGCAGCCCAGCAACTGGGCGTCAACATCTATTTTATTTGCATAGGGGCTGTCATGGCTAAAAGAGTCGATAGGTAGCTGCTGGGGTTCAGACAGAATAGGGTTTTCTCAGAAATGGGATCCACCTGGTATATTGCAAAATGCTATCATCCACCTTGCAGAGGCTACCAAAACAGGGACCTTCCCTATTTGAGGTTCGCGGGACAGCTCAGGAGCAAGCTCCAGTCCAAATGAGGGTTGAAGCCATTGATCTAACGAGAAGCGGCAGCACCGCAGAGGACGTTTCCAAAGCGCTGAGAACATTCCGAACTTACATACATATTTAAACTTTTGCATCTAACTATACATAGGTTTTTGTGTGTTTGCTTATTTGTTTGTGAAATTATCGAACCTCATCCAATAAAACAAGACTGCCCCAGAAACCTCAGGTGCTTAGTACTTTATTTGCGGATCTTGTAGCTACCAATATAGAGAAAGATTCTGCCGTCCTTTTGGGTTGTAGTATCCAAATAAGAAGAATGTAAGGTTACATGGTTCAACTACCAGAAAGACGCTACTCAGGTGAGCATGTGGTGGATGCCGCGTTAGAGTTTGAGGGCTGGCGTATCCAAGATGCACCACGGCCTAAACCCCAAACCTGAAACCCTAAGCCCTAAAGTCCTAAACCCTAAAGCCGTCAACCCTAGCCCCTAAACCCTAAAAAACCCAAACCCTGAACCCCGTGCTTTAGGATGATGCCGTGGTATTAAGGGTTTTTAGGTGTTTCGGGGTTTGGGGTTTTGATGGGCGCATTTTTGAGGAAGGCGTTGGTATCCCAGCTCCCGTAACCTAGATCCTACAAGATGTACATAATGATAGTCAGAGGGTCCCAATTTTGGGGCGGAGTTCCCAAACTGCCCCTATTTCCAATCAGCATGCAGAACAGTTAGAGGCATAGTTCCCATACAAGGGGCTCATATCACGATTTTTTGCAGATATTTCCAGATACACAACTAAACCCTAAACCCTTCGTAGAATATCTCAAAACTCAGAGTCTCTCTCTCTCTCTCTTTCTCTCTCTGATGTTCAGAGTAGCAAGCCCCCCCCTAAGATTTCAGCGGTCCACTCCCCTCGTACGAAATGTTCATAATATACCAGACCGGGAACATTTGAAGCAAGGGGAGTGGGAGGTTTCAATATTGGGGGCATTCTTTGTTCAACAGCACTCCTACGTCACACTGTCACGGATGATTTTGGGGGCAGGGGAGTACGCACATTGGCTAGACTGGAAGTATAAAGGTCAATGCATCAACTCGCGATGACTACAGCCCAGCAGAAAGACCCGAACCTAAAGCCTCAACACGAAACCCATAACACCCTCAACCCCAAAGCCCTAAACCCTCAACCCTTAAACCCTATACCCCCGACCGTAAACCCCTAAACCACCAAAACCCTGAACCCCATGGTCCGCCCTGCAGTCACCCTGTAATCAGGCAAGATAGAAACCTATGAAAGCCTGAATAGTTACCAATACTATGGTCCTAGATCCCTTATATCATCATGGATATGGTGTCTGAAATCTAGGTACCCCAGTAGTACTTTTTTTGGGTTTGGGGTTCAGGAATTGTAGTGGTACCCTTTTTGTTTAGGGTTTAGGTATCCCAGTAGTACCCTTTTCAACCTTTTTATTTGGGGGTCTCCGTAATAAAGCTGAATATTACGAAAAAAGTTTGAAGGGGTTACTGGGGAACCTAGGCACTGACATCAAGATGCTCTTGGTAAGTATGTAGGCCCCGACAGAAGGCCCCCCCCACCGCAGGTCTCCATCTCACAGCCCATCTTGGCATGGTCCACTGCAAGCTTTCAAGAGCACCTTGATTCAGCTTTTGATTTCAGGATTTTTAGGTATGTGCTGTTCTGCACATGACTTGGGTATTTTGCTAAACCCTAAACCTTGGGAGTTTCCAGGGAAGGTCAAGATCCAGGATTTAGGGCTTCTGTAGGGCGTCCTGCAACCACAAGTACTTACAGTTTTATGGGTTATACCCATTAGCTAGTTGGTAATAGCTATTGAGCTGTAGGTTATCGGGGTTACAGGCCGGGCTGACAGTGGAGGGACTCCTTGCACTCGGAACAGTCGGTCCCTAACAGTTGTGAGGAGCCAGAAAACTGAACGCGGTTTGGGGTTAGCCTCTAAAAGGGGCTTAGGGTTTAGGGGTATCTAACTGGCTGTGCGCCAGCTCAGATGCAAAAAAAGGGATACCTCTAATCTTCAACGCTGTTTCAGTTCTCGGGGCTCTGAGCATTGATTGAAAGGGATTCGATTCTGATAGCACCGCGAAATCAAAGGACATTGAACAGGGTCCCCAAGCATTGTCTGGCTAGTGTTCAGACGCTGCCGAAAGATATGATAGAAAGCCGCTAGATGAGTATAACGTCGAGGTTAATTCTTGCGAGCTTGGCTTGAGGGCCTATGGCGTTGAGTGCACCCCTTGGGCTAGTAATAATTTGGCTGAAATGTTACTGTTTGGGGGCCAAGAAGTCTACAGGTTGCACGGGATCTAAGTCTAAGGCTTGCGACAGAGTTGCATTCGGACAATGGCCGGTCCTGGGAGATGTGCTTAGTGCAGAGTCTTGCGGTGAGTGTGCACATGTGGCCTTAAGACGTAGGATGTGCTTTGGGGACTGTACATTGAGGAGTTTTGAAGGCGTTGTTGATGATGGCAGTCTTCTACAGCATTTTTTGCCCTTGAACCCAGCAAACTTAAGGGTGGCTTAAGTGGTGCCACATGATGACATCATGATGGAACTACGGGGGCTTGTAGGGGTTTTGACGGATGATTTCCAAGCTTCTTCGAGGAAAGATCTCATTACGTCGGGTGCAAACCGAGGACCCAATCAAATATTCAGGGTTCAGGGTTAAGGGTTTAGAGGTTTAGGGTTTAGGGGTTTAGGGTTTAGGCTGTAGGGGTTAACGGGTTCAGGGTAGATTGCTCCTATCTTGAGAAGGTATGCCTTTGTACTCTGGTACAGTAAAGCCTAAGCTCTTGACCTTGTATATCCCGAGTAATACCCCTACACCCTATACAAAGCAGAAACAGCCTTATAATTTCCCTGATACCCCTCAGCCCTGTATAATCCCTATGCAACCTTCTTATAGCAAGCCTAATACCCCTAAACCCTATATAATCCCTATGTCACCCCTATCAAACCTCGAGCATCCTGATATGTCCCCTTTCAGTTCCTTCATGGCCAAGCCCAGGATCTCCACTGTGACCCTCTCCTTCGCGGTGCAGCTCGCAACTGCTGCGCTACGGGCTATCCTCATTAGCTGCTCGGACCTATGTACCTATGCCCTGCAACTACCCTCTATGAGGGCCAACGGACCTGCTACGAGGAAGGGTTTCCGGTTAAGAGTCTAGAGTTTCGAGCTTATCCCTTCCCCAATTGTTTATGCAAACCCATACAGTCTTCAATAAAAGGACATTAGGCCTCACAGGGCCCTTCCTAAACCCTAAGCCCTAAAACCCTAAACCCTAAGCCCTAAAACCCTAAACCCTAAACCCAAAGCCCTCAAACCCTAAAACCCTAAACCCTGTTCTTGGTGGGGAAGCTGCAACCCTAGAGCTTTGCATAGCGGATGCTTTGAGAGGTGACCGTATCGTCCGTGCCGTAGTTTTCAGTATCCGGTTAGGGTTTAGGGTTTAGGGTTTAAGGTCTGTACTCTCATAAAAACCTTAACCCCGAGCCGCGCTGTTCGTATTTCCGACACAGCCTGATGCATATAGCAGCCTGAATGATCACCACTCTGATGGCCTTGTGTAGTTATATAGTTCACCTGGTATATGGGGATCTAGCTAGAATTCTACCTCTACCCAAAGCCATATTCTATCTACTTGAGGGGGATTATAATCTAGTATGCTATCTCAAATATGCTTCAAAAACCTGACGGCAATCAGTTAGGCCCTACATGGCACAGTCGCGATAGTTAGCCCCTCTATACACTCAGTTTCCATCTAATTTGCCATGTTCTTTTCCATTTTGTTCTCCATCTTTGTTAACAACAAACCCTAAGCCCCAAATGCATAACCCTAAAATCCAAAGCCTCAACCCCAAATCCTAAAACTCTCAACCCCAAACCATAAACCCTCAACCCTGCAACCCCCCCAAACCTGGACCTTAAACCCTTGTCGACCGCGAGGCTTGCCTCCTGGATACCAGCACCGGGTTCGCAGCGTTGAAGAGTTCAAGGTTTCAAACCAACGCCCCTTGGCCTTACGTAGGGTTTAGGGCACAGGGTTTAAACTATATTACCCCAGTTTCCATTTCATTTTCCATTTTCTTTTCCATTTGATTCTCCATTATAGGGGGATAATATAGTAATTCAAGATTTTGTTGGTTCCAGGGAGCCCAACATCCCTTGTTCAAGGAAATGCTCCTCACATCACCTTGGGAATCCTCGTATCATCAAATTGCAGGTGTTCCCAAAGTGGGGTATTGGGCTGTCTGGGTTTCGGGCCTTTTAGGAGCACTTATGGGTTTAGGATTTAGGGTCAGGGGAAAGGTAGAGAAATGGCAGCCAACAAATTGGGAAAGCAGAGCCTTCTGAGTCGAGTAGGACTGGTCATGGAAGTGGTGATGCCGCAGGATGGGGTAGTACACTGGATCAATGTTAGGGATCCTTTATACACTGGGGTATGGGAGTCCTTATATTTATGCAAAGCGGATCCTTTTTTTCTTCCTAGGGTAATGTGGGCTAAGTACAGGTGCCTATGTCATTCCTAACATTCTGGTCTTAGACTCCTTGTATAATTATGGCACAGGATGCTTTAGACAGACCGTAGCATGACATTGGTAATCATTTAGCCGCTAGAGTACCCTCATGGACGCTGGTGATAAGCACGTTTTAGAGCTAATGTGCCCGGCCTGCAGGTTTGTTTCGGGAAATCTCCCGACCAGGTACCAAGCAGCACATGTTCATGAAGTCGCATTCTACGTAATTCTAAACTTCTACACACCCACTGGAAGTTCGCTGGAAATATTTTCCGTTTTTGCTGTATATGATCCTAAAAACCAGCTGGAACCATAATTTCTTCAAAAGTTCCAGGGAAACTAGAGAGCAGTCATGGACGTTGCTCAGGTGAACTACTGTCAATATTAGGCTTATGAAGCAACCCGTGACAGTGGACATAAGGGTCCCTGTAGTAGTTCAGTACAGTCCCTACTATATTCAAAATGGAACCCATGTCCATTAAATTATGTAGGAAGTATGACCCCAAACCCTAAAGTCTAGACCCTATATATAACCCATTACTCTACGTAGGAAATACTGACTGTAGCTTATGCGCATGTATAAGCAGGCAGGACCGAACCCAAGTCCGAAAGCCCAGTAGCCAAGCCCCAAAGTGACCGCTGCAGTTAACCGGGTTGAGGGTTTAGGGCAGATGTTGCCCTAAACCCTAAGCCTCAAACCCTAAACCCTAAACCGGCGGGAACTTCTCCCTGTAAAAGTTGTTTCGTCCTGGTAGTTGCTGAGGGGCTTAGTTAGTTCCTACAGTGGAAAGACTGCACCGCTCAGGATCCCTAAGGCCAAAACGCTAAACCCTAAACAGCAGAATTCTTTTACTACTACTATTATTATTATTACTATGATTACGAATATATTTACTACTATTATTATTGCTACCATTTCTATCAGGGAGGGAGGAGCACTTCAATGCAAATCTACTAGGCTGGAGGTAGCTCAGACACTTGCATCGAAGCGTTAGCGGAATCCTGCATCAAGGTAATGAGTTAGCTGCGCACAGCTGTCCCGTAAAGCACTTCAAACATTGATGCGATGCAGTTGAGCTCTTGGCGCCGGCAACTAACCCGACTGTCGAACTACCGTCCCATGCCTTGCTGTCATCGCCGGTGCACAGACAAAGACACAGACAAGCCTTTGGATTGTGACCTTGCCCTGCCTGGTGACTCCCTCAAGGTTCTACGCAATAAGAATGTGATGCTGCGCATGAAGCTGAAGACACTCCATTGGCCTCGTTTGACATCATTTGTAGCGGACGGACATTTGTACCCCTTACCTTGGGGAACATGCCAAGCGCCTCCGACCTTTGACACGACCAAACTGCAGTATTTGACCGGCTTCTTCGATGGTGACGGAAGCGTTGTTTCTTTCGGCGCTGGCGCAAAGCGCTGTAGCTTGCAGATAGGCCAATCTTATGACGGTGCTGATGTCCTTATGATGTATCACACAGCTTTTGGCGGTGGCATCTACCGTATGGGTGATGGCAAAGGTCTCCACAAGCCAGCGTTGCAGTGGCAACTAAGCGAAAGCCACATGATGTCTTCTGCTGCAAGCCTTCTTTCACAACACAGCATCACGAAGAAACGCCAGCTGCACATTGCAGCACATTGGCCTTCGGTGGTGGCAGCTCGAGAAGCTCCTGCAGCTGAGCTGAGGTCGCTAAAACGGTTTGACTCTGGCTGGACGACCACGTGCACGTGGGAATACTTCACAGGCTTCTTTGATGCGGAAGGTTGCATCACGGCGAACGGCAGGTCAGGCTTGCGACTGTCAGTGGCGCAGAAATACATTACTGTGCTCCAGTGCGTGCAGCATTTGCTGGCTTGCGAGATGGGAATTGCTGCAACAATTCGCAAAGGGCCTGCAGCTGTCAATTCGATGCAGGTTGACGTGACGGCAAGTTGCCAGCGAATTTTGGAGAAGATGCTTGCAGTGGGCATGGTCAGGAAAAAACGTCAAGCCGAACTTGCCTTGGACCTAAAGATAGACAATATCCGGGACATCCGTTCATCCTTGCTGGGACTGTCTGGAAACCAGATGTTTGGAAAACAGTTGGACAAAGCTGGTTTGGATAGAGCCCAGGACATCAAGATGGCACAGCGCCGAGCTGCCAGAGCCGAAAAACGTGGCGAACTGAATGAAGCTAAACGTATACTGCAGGATGTGGATGCACTAAAGCTGGAGCATGCAACTAAGAATGCCGAACGAGAGAACTTCTTGCTGCATGCTTACATGCAGGGAATGCAAAACCTGCAGCATGAGGACATTTTCTGCAAGTCAGCGGACATGCTCCATTCTGCAGCTGGATGACTGCTAGCAGACGCATGCGAAACATGCAGTAGCATGCAAAATCATGCCCTGAGCGACATGGTCCAGCCGGTGAGGTGTAGGATCCCTCCATCCAAGGTGGCCTGGTCCAATCCATTCCTTATTTTAGGGTTTAGGGCTTCGGGGTTTCCCTCTCCTTCAACCAAAATCCTGAAACCTGCATCGTAACTCCCAAGCTGCCACCTGTGGAGCCAGGAAGAAATCTAGGCAAAACCAGGAATATCCGATAGTCTCTTCTGGCTATCATTGTAGATGGCACCAGAGCTTCGTTATGGTCTACATACCTACCTATGCTCTGAATCCTAAGGCCAGTTGTCGATGTCGTTGGCGTTGTTCTGTCGTTGATTCTCCATGTTTTGCCCTATCATGTCGCGATATACCGCTACTACATATCCCGCGGAACCCCTTGTTTAAGGGGCGTTATATACATATATACATATGTATATATATGTATTACTGCCACCCTACACGCCTAACCCCTGAATCCTCAAAAACTAAAGCTTACCTATGAAACGCTCCCTGTACACTTATTCCTAAACCCCCCAACCCCGCTGATTGAATGCGTCGTTACAGTAGTCCCTATATGATCTTTTTTTCCATTCCCTAAACCCGAAATAAAACAGTTTCCATTATCTTTTCCACTCCTTCATCCTTTGATAACCACCACAGGCAATACCCAACCCTCAAGCCCCCAGAACCGAACGGTGAGACGAGGATTGCGGATTGAACCCTGAGCCCCTCAACCCTTTCAAAGTATGCTACTTGAGCCATTAAAACCCTCATAAGTACGCTACTTAAGTCCCAGACCGCCCCGAAACCTTCACCTAAACCCTAAGCCCTCAGCCCTAAACCCTCTACCCTAAACCTTTTAAACCGTGTGAGACGAGGATTGCCGCTTCTGAAGGGTTCCCGGGACTGGTTGGACGTGTCTGTCCTGGACCGCATCCTCATCTCCCTGGAACCGGAGGTCTGGGTTATTGTTTGGGTTTTTTACTTACACTTACTGCTTTTATTGCTATTGGAGGTCCGGGTTATTGGTATTTTTTTAAATAGTTTTTGCTTGCAGTCATTACTTTTTCTTATTACTATTGTTATTACTTGCTGTCGTTACTTTTTGTATTACTGCTTTTGTTATTACACACTGTTATCATCATTGTCCCTATTATTGCTACGATTACTACTATTGCTGTTATTATTACGACTGGTTTTTCTATTCCTACTATGATTACGGTTATTGCTTCTGGCTGAGGATGGTCATAATTGAAATATCTTGAACTGTCGTAGGGAAGGTCATTGGGAAATTGAAGCACTTGCACGAGAGCAGTAGGGTATGTGAGTTCAGTCTGTATATTTACTTGAGAATGCACTTACCTTCAGATCAAGGAACAGCACTGCAGCATGATTATGCTCTACAGTCGCATTTCAAATCCTCGGCAATCGGGCAATTCCAACAGCCTGATCATGCTGCGAAGTAGTCGCCGTCGGCCAATATCTCAACAACGCTGTGTACATCCGCTTCCCTGAACAGTCAATCCCAAATATACTACAGTCTATCAAGCGGGGCCTACATACGGAATTAATACGAGAGTAATTATTGGGGTTATTAAGGGGATACTAGGAGTTTAGACTATGGCTCATATGGAGTCTAGTGCTTTATAAGGAGAATCTACTCTTGCCTGGTTCAATCATGATGCTACACCCTGAGCCCATCTGCGACAAGTGTATGCCTAGCAGACATTTCTTTGACAGAAGCGAAACCTTGCTTCCAAGCTCCACAAGGATTTTGGGTTCAGGGTTTCGGGTTTGGGAGCTGTAAGGTTTTGGAGAGTGGGGATGCAAGCAGTAATAGATGAAAGGCTTTGGGCTTCAGGGATTGCAGGTTTTAGGGCTGCAGATTTAAGGTATCAAAAACAAAGGGTGTAGTGCTTAGGGTTTTTAGCTTAGGTTTGGGGGTAAGGCTCAAGGCGTAGGAGTTGAAATTAAATCTTTCATCATGACAGGATCCATCTGTGGATGTTGGCAGCTACATGTTCACGCCTCTCGGCCCTGTATGGCTTGTAGGATTTGGGCTTCAGGTTGGTAGGGTTTAGCGTTTAGAATTTAGGGTTTAGGCAGTCATTTTCGGTCAGTGGCGTTGCCTCTCACTCCCTTTGTGGGTTGCCCTGGCACCCTAGGTTCCCCCTTCATTAAGTTGGACTATTTGAGAATAGCTAGGGACAATTGAGGCTTATTCCTGGCAAAAGTCGTATCCCAAGTCAGAAAAACCCTGAAATCTCTGAAGCCTCTGAAGCCTGAAGTACATCCTAAATGCCTAAACCCTAAACCCTAAAACTCTAAACCCCTAACCCTAAACCCTAAACCCTATTCCTGGAGCAGGTTTCCAGTGGAGTTGCCCTCCGCCTCGGGGCTGCCGGCGGTGAACCTTTGGCAGCTGAGCCTTTGCAACAGCCGCTACTGTGCCCCTGGGACCACATAGGGTTTAGGGTTTAGGGATTAGGGTTTAGGTAAGAAGGATTCTACAAGCATCTTGTGAGCCATAATCTAAACTCCTTAAATAAAGTTATATAGGGGATTACATAGGGGACTACTATAGAGGTTATTACCGGGGATACTAGGAGTTTAGACTATAGCTCATGTGATAAGCATAGGGTCCTTATTTCATTGGGGTAACCGATGCCGATCTCCCTTGATTATGAGTGTTTCTGGCGCAGTTTGTTCTATAGCCTTCAGTGCGTGTAATTTTTTGTTCCTCAGGAAGATTGGTGATTGAACATGTTGATATCCGTTTGGGAGACCAGGGGCAAAAAATCGTGGGCTTCTCTAGCTAGACACCTCCCAGGGGATCCAAACGAGGAGCCCTTGAAGGTGCGCCACTTTTTGTTTTCTGAGGCCCTGAGAATTCGCAGGGTTCAGAGAACTACGTGTAAGGGGCGTCTATCGTTCTACCGCAGTGTCTGACTCCATGGCTTATCAACTTTTTCCCAAATGCTCCGCAGAAGGGTTCCCGATTGAATGTTGGCGTCCAGGGGTCCATGAGCTGACATCGTTGCTTATGTGTTCGCAAAGCGTTTGCGAGTGTCACGACCCGGCTGGCGGCCCCGAGGGTCGCGATCCATGTAACTGTCGTCACTTTTGGACATTCGCGTGTCAAGTGCCAGCAGTCACAGGGATGGGGCCCTGGGGTTCGCCATCCTCACAACTGTCGTCACTTTTGGAACCTCACGTCTTCTCGTCACATGTCAAAGGTGCCCACTGCCACAGGGATGCGGGCCCTGGGGGTCCAAATCCTCGTCGCAAGGTGGACTGGGGTGTGGAGTGGACTCTGGAGAACGGAGCTTGGACAGTGAAGTGTAAAGTAAATTAAAGTCAAAGTGGGTTGGCAGAGTTTGCGTGGCGCATTACGTCTGTTATCTTCGTGATGTACATGACACATGTCCGCATTCGGGTTTGTGGCTCCTATCGGGTTTCAATCAAGATGGCGAAGTATTTGGTGAACTTCCGTGCCAACGAATCATCATGGTGAACTTCATTGCTTGTATCCTTTAGGGCCAGGCGAAACAGAAGTTGTTGTCCCTCGTCCGCCTGAACCTAACATCCCGAGATGCTGCACTCACCAAATGCTGCAGGTTCATCCCAAAGACGAGGCACGTCAGGGATCCACATGAGCCATAGTCTAAACTCCTTAAAGGTTATATAGGGGATTATATAGGGGACTACCATAAGGGATATTAGGGGGGATACTAGGCGTTTAGACTATAGCTCACATGGGCATTCTTCATTGCTAACTTAAAGATTCAGGCAAGGAGTCTCCCAACATATTTATACTTACGACTCACCCGAAAGCATCCCCAAGTCCCAAACATGAAACAACGCGCTTTAGGGTTTAGGGTTCAGGGTTTAGGGTTGTTCCCTAAATTATGGGCCCCTTTTGGACATGAACTATATCACGGTACATAGTATTTTGGAAACTACCCAAGTGAGTTATAAGTTATAACTACACTAAGCTGCCCTTTCATCCAAGTGGCTTCCAGGACGCTAGAAACTGACCC
The DNA here is from genome assembly GCA_905231905.1 of Symbiodinium pilosum. Taxonomy (NCBI): domain Eukaryota; class Dinophyceae; order Suessiales; family Symbiodiniaceae; genus Symbiodinium; species Symbiodinium pilosum. The sequence goes on from CAJNIZ010001736.1 coordinate 55,102, forward strand.
ACGAGTAGACGGGTTTGGGGTTTCAACCCTAAACCCTAGGCCCTAGACCCTGAATCCTCGGGTTATCGGTTTAGGGTTTAGGGGTTTAGGGTTTAGGGCTAGACCCTAAACCCTAGACCCTTGCAGAGATTTCAGTCCTGTCGGAAAAAGGTCCAGGAAAAAAGCTAAACCGTAGGCCCTAGACCCGAGACCCTATGGTTTAGGGGGTTCAGGTGTTTAAGGTTTAGGGGTTAGGGTTGAACTAAACCCTAAACCTTGGGTACTGCCCCCATCCAGTAACAGTCTATATTAGGGGTCCTATTAAGGGCTAAATATAACCATATTATAAGCATTATCCAATTGTTACTGAGGGGAGGGCAGTACCCAACCTAAACCCAGTGTAGGGTTCCAAGCCGGCTCCAAGCCAAGGACGTGGCTCAGAGTTTATGGGTATGGTAGGGGTTATAATGGAGAATCGGATGGAAAAGAACATGGAACATGAAATGGACACTTAGGTGTATATATATATATGCATATATATATATATGGTTTATCTTGGGGTTATAAAGGGGGATAGCGGAAAATACAATAGAGAATACCAGTTTCAGTAAGAGATTCTCCACATTGCGGGCTCCTTCTCCAGTGTTGGAGCATGTTATTGGCAAGCCTTAGCCCTAAACCGTGAGATTCAGTGATGCCGGTGTGCTTCGAGGATCATCAGGGGTGGCCACTTTCAGAAACAGGGGTTCGAAAGTATGTCAGCCATTCTTGGCCAGTACTGTAGGCTTCAGGGGTTTAGGCTTTACGGTTCAAGGCTAGTTCAGAGTTTACAACATGGAAGCTCGCTATCCCAAGCAGTTTCTAGAAGGTGTTTTCAGGAATTTTCTCAAAAACCTTGTGGAACTATCAAGAAGTCCTCAAACAGGCCATTGGCCCTCAACCACAGAGCCCTTGACATCCAAAAGCATTGCCTAAACCCTAAACTCTGATCCTTAAACACTAAGCCCTAAACTCTGCTTCTTGTAAATCCAAACCCCTACGCTCTAAACCCTAAGCTCTAAGACTCTAAGCCTTGAACCCCAAACTCTCATCCCTAAACTCTACTCCCTAAACCCTACGCTCAGCCATCGGCCTCGCAACCTATACCTGCACCGAGGTGTCTATCGGCCTAAGCTTTTAAGACCCTGAACCCTAAATGAGCATAAGGAGGGATTTGAGGTTTAGGGCTACTACAAGGGCCTAATAGTGGCAAACTTATAGTCCTGGGTTCTAGGTTCCTTAGATAATTGCGGTACAAGGTGCCTTAAATAAGCTCTAGTCCAAACTTTTGAAAGGGGGTAATATATGGAATGAATTACATGTGGGAATATTGCAGTGCTTCTTAAGGGGGATACTAGGAGTTGAGACTATACTCCCCCTCCAACCCCTGAACGGCACAAATCCCAAGCTGCAAAGCCCTAGGCACCACCAACCCTTAGAAACTTCAAGCTGTAAACCCCAAACCCTGAATCCCTATATACTGCAAACCTTAACGGCCCTGAAGGCTGTGCTGGTCTCTTTCCCACTCCCAGGCTTCCTCCCTGGCGAGGTGCCGAAAAGGGCTTTTCTCAAGGTACCCCCAGACCCCTGATTAAGAAACTCTTTCCCATTAATGGGGCTTGTAATAGGCATCCTAATATTAAGGCCCTTAAAAGGAGGGGGTTTACCAATCAGGGGTCTACATTATTGTCGAGGTCCTTGTCAGTGCCTCTGCGTGCAGGGTTTTGAGGACTTAGTAAGTACACCCAGAACCCATAAAACGGCATATAATATCCCAAATTATCCCACTTACTAGCCTACTTATTGGCTTCCCGCTGGCCCCCGGCAAGTAGGGACCTTCAGTGAGCACAGGGACCCTTAGGAACCTAGGGATCCCTTGGATTGAACAGGCCTTCTGGGGGTCTAGATTAGGTGGACCCCCCACCCAGTAATAGTGGCTATAAGGGATAATAAGGATCATATTAGGGTCGTCTTATATTCCTATTATACCACTTACAGGGTGGGGGTCCTCCTAAGGTCTATAGGGTTTGGGGCTTAGGATTCTAGAGAGGTAATTTTGGGAGCCACCGAGGTTTTGCAGGACCTTGCCAGGGCTCCCACCACCATACCATGAGAGCTGCTGTCAATACTAGCCTGATGAAGGGATTCTAAACAGTGGACATAGGGGTCCTTCCTGTAGTTTTGTATGGTGCCTAACATAGACCCCAGTGAGGAACACATGTCGGCTACCCAGACCCCCCAAAGGATCCAAAAAATGGAGCCTCCCCAATATGAACCCATTACTACATTGAGGAAACTAGGGGATGATTAGGGGGGTCCATGTTTTGGATCCTTTAGGGGGTCGGGTAAACCATTTAGAAATACTAACTGCAGCTCATGTGAAGGGGAGCTGCGGTGAGCTGGGTAATCCACGCAATTTAGGAATATATTGAGATTATATGGGGATTATATAGGGAAACTATAGGGATTATGTAGGGATTATATAGGGTTTAGGGCTTAGAACAAGGTTATGGTTTCAGTGGTATATGTCTGTAAAGATCCTAGCGAGATGGGTTTCCCATGTACTCGGGTATCTACGTTATAAGGAGCGCGGAAGGGTTACATTGGGAAAAACGCGCTACGAGATTACGGCGGGCTTTGGGTGCATGGCTTGGGCTTTCAAGGTTTTGGGATCAGGGTTTAGGGTTTAGGGCTTAGGGTTTAGGGTAGTAGTCTGATTCCCATCGTAAGGGTTAAACTACCCCCCCGCCCCAGGATCTCAGGAGCAAAGAAGGACTCGTCTAACCTCCTGAAAGGCACGTTATGTAGGGGACTATTCGAAGGGCTCTTAAGGTTGATACTAGGAGTTTAGAACCTAAACCATTGAACCCTAAACCCTAAACTAACCCTAAACCCCAAAAACCTCTTGGAGTTCAGGCTATTGCTCATGTAGGGCTTAAGAGGGCTTGATACCTTTCTCAATCTAGGGAGGGCTTAGGGTTTAGGGGTTAGGTTTTCTGGGGATGGTATTGCAACCTCTGACATAGGTTTGGCCGTTGGGGGTTGCTGAGACCGGAACGCAGCCCAAAACCCTACATCCTAATCCCCAAATTTCAATCGTAAAGCCCAAAAGCTAAACCCTAGGCCCTAAATCCTAAAGACTACATCCTAAACCCTAAATCCTAAACAGCTAGATCCTAAACCCTAAGCCCTAAATCCAGTTGAGGTCCGAAAAACAAATCCAGTTGAACGTTCAGCAGGTCTCCGCCTTGGAGCAGCGGAGGCAAGAGCTTGCGCAGGAGGCGGCGACGGCACCTGCACTCAAAGGGCCAAACTACGGTTCACACTAAAGGGTTCTTAAGGGTTCATAAGGGCTTAGGGTGGTGTAGGGTTTAGGGTTTAGGGGTTCTACAAGGATATATAGGGGTTTGGGTAAATATTAGATGTCCTGCATGACAGTATAGAATAATACAATATCTCCCCCAGGTTTAGGGTATTCACCGTAGTCATCATTATTTTGGGGTTTAGGGTTTAGGGTTTGGGGTTTAGGGTTTAGGGTTTAGGGTTAGGGTTTAGGGTTTAGGGATACTGTGGGGGGGCCTTAAACTTGTGAAACATGAGGGTATAGAGGGATATCACCGTAATAATCGACAAGCAAGTGGACAAGAATATGACTGCTAAAATGGAAGGTGGGGCCAGGTAGGTTTTTATAGGGATAATTGCCCATGCCATGGTCCTAGCAGTCCTTGCATACTTCTAGTATAGGGTACCTCAGATGGACCTCAGCATGATACGGGTATTTAATTGGGCCCTCTTCAGTATGGGCTTAGGGTCTACCTGGTCCCTCCAATGTAGTTCCTTTTTGGGTTTGTTATGGTTTTTTGGTTAGGACTCTTATTAGGACTACGAAAAAGGTACTACATAGGAGGGTCTAGGTAAGGTTCAGTGTGTAGGGCTTCGGGTTTGGGCTTTAAGCTCGAAGCCTAAAATCCTTAAGGCCGATTCTGACGACTCCACCCGAAATCGTCACAAAATCAGTGTGTGGTGTCTTGAACACAGCATCGGAGAATTACGGTGTCAGAGCTTGAGCTTCACCTGGACCCCAAAACTTTGGTAAACTGTTGTCCCGAGACGCCTAAAAACAGCCAAGAACGCCATTATTCTACATACTGTTGGAGTTCTGAGTTTAGGGTTTAGGTGTTTAGGAGTTCGGGATTCAGGGCTTAGGGGTTTAGGCTTTGGGGTTAAGGGTTTAGGGCATCCAAGGGCTTCTTCGATGTCTCAAGACCACAGAGTTCCAACAGAAGGGGCCCACATAATTGCCAAAACCCTAAACTCTAAACCCTGCATTTTAAGGGTTGGGCTTGAGATGGTGTGTAGGGTTCGGGGTGGTTTAGGGTTTAGGGTTTAGGGTAATGGAAAACAGATGGAAACCGTGGATTATGTAGAGTTTGACATGGTGTTTGATGTAGAAGCCTGAACGACTGCCAGTATCATGTTGAGATCTACTTGAGGTACCTTATACCATAATTATCTAATGGCCTCCATAATACTCCCCAATATAATCCCTTATACAACTCCTTCAAGGAGTTCAGACTATGTGGGGTACCCTATACCACACTTATCTAAGAAAGCTAGAATCTAGGACCTATAAGATTGGCACTACTGGGCTTTTGTAGTAACCCTAAACCTCCAATCCCTCCTAATTTTTAAGCGCGTGGAACCAAAAGTGTGCGAGAGAAGGCAGGAGGACTACCTGAGACAGCGCTGGCCAGCATGTGGCTGAGCTGTGTTTGGCATGCCGTTGATACCCTAAACCCTAAACCCTATGAATAACCAGTATCATGGTCCTAGACTCCTTGTACTCCAACAGACCTCAAGATGATACTGGGACATATTCACATTTACACAGTACAGATCTTTGGTGCTGTGGGCTTAGGGCTTATGATTTAGCTTAGGTCTTTGCTTCAGGCTTTGGATTTATCATGGATTCCCTGACCACTCCTCTCTACTCCGGGTTCCCTCTGAATTACGGCTATTCAGGGATACTTAGTGCTAAGCCTAAACCCTAAACCCTCAAACCCGAATCAATCGGAACCGGAACCCCTGCAATATTGCTTTCGTAGATGTTGTTGATCTAGATGGAGGCTTCGGAAGGGAAAGTCATCACCGCCCTCCAATCATGAGATGCAATAGCCCCTCTAGACCCCCCCAAAATCAGGGGTAATTATGTAGCGGAATGGAAGAGAAAATGGCAATTGCTGCACTATGCAGGGTTTAGGGCTGAAAGTACCCCCCTCCCCATCTAACAATACATACTCTCGATGTAGTACCGTGATACAATAGGACGAGGATGTATCACAAGGCTGGCGGGGGTTACATGAATGAGGTCATTACTGGGAGGCATTGTCGGGTAATCCGCCTTTACGATGTTCACATTCTAAACCCTAAACCCAAACTCTAAACCCTCTGGGGTCACACCCCTAGGTTTTGAGGAGGAAGTCCAGGGATCGAAAGCTTTGCGCAGTGGAGCTGATGTTGGATTCAACTCTTAATTAACGACATCCCGCGAAATTTTGGAATCAGATGAAAATCGCTAAATGTTCTGCTGCTGGCATGCTCCTAGCAAAATTATGGACCTCTTGGAGCTTTGTGATCACGAATGCTTGCTTAGTAGCTGGGGTGATACCCTTTGACTGTTGTGGTTGTATGTCTATGCATAACGTTGTGCAGATGAACGGTTAACCCTTTGAGGGGCCGGGAAACGCAGCAGGTAGGCTTGCGCAAAGGTATCAAGGGTTGAGGTTTGTTGGATCATACAGGATTTTGGCCTGTCTCAGGATGCGCTGGAGGCCCCTTGCAGTTGCAGCGGCCATGCTACAAGCTTTATGAGGCGGCACAATGTTCGTTTGGAATGCTTTTTTCTTTACTGTTGACGGCAAGCACCAAAACATAGAAGTTGTGATTTTCGGAGAGCACCTAGTGACTTGCAGGAGGACGCAGACCCCACGTATGTTGACGCTCGCATGCCAGATTGACGCCATCGTCATCCTCAAGTCCTTGTCCTGGACGTTCAGCCGTTCAGCGTCATGCAGCAGCGCTAGGGGACTGAGGTAGCCGCCCTCCCCTTCCCTGGACTTCAAGTTCATGGACGGCTCGTACATGAAGCTGGATTCTGACTCCCTCGCGCAGGTCATGATCAAGATCAACACGCTGCCTGAAACCCTCAGAAGGCTTGCTGTGTTAATAGCGGGTGGAGGAGTGGATCCGTGTAGTAGTCCCGATACAAATCCCCTAGCATCACCCCCTTTTTGCCCATTTGCTCATTCCCTACAATCACCGGTAAGAAGCAGAGCAACGAAAGCGCTCCTCCACGTTTGTGCGCCAGCAATTTCTTGAAGGCGTTTGCCTCTGCCAAAGTGCAGACGTAGTGGGGGGAGGTTCTTGCTGCAGCGTACCTTCTACTAAACCCTAACTACCCCTAAGCTATCATTCAAATTGGCTGCCAGACTGTGCAAAGTAAACTCCCATGATCTTCCGCGCGGCTGGTTCTGGGTTGCCCATCCCTGGCATATCAGGGAGCATGGTTGGTAGTGCGGGAGCGCGGCTGTTGTTCTGAATGGTGCTAGAGCTGCACAGACTGTTAAAATCCTAAACCCACTCATATGCCTATTACTCCTTGTCCAAGTCTCAGTCCAACTTCTAGCCTTACGCTTACCCCAGCTCCTCTTACTGTGGGGTTGGCAGGGAATTAGGGGAGATATTTTTGGGGGCTTATGTAGGGATTATATTCATTCCCTTCCAACCAGCAGTAAGTACTCCCAACCACTGCTGCTACTTGTTACTCTTGCTTCTGACGCCACCTCCATTTTCTCCTGCCCCTGCTCGCACCCGCAAATGTTGACAATAAAGGTCTCCAGCGGGATCAAGTTCTTCGTTTTTGAACTGTGCTGCTTATTGAGTTTATACGGTGCATCTTAGAATAGATGTTTGTACGCGCGTGGAAGCATGAACATGTAATGAATGAGGCTCCCTGTTCTGGCCGCGATGTTAATGCTGAACAAGGCTCCACAGTCAGGGTTCCAAAGAGTTCCCGTCTCCATCTGGGGGTTCTCAACCTTGGGAATCCTCAGGAAGTTCTTGCGTTGTCCGTGCAAAGAAAATTGTAGCACATATTGTGAGGAACCCATCCAAATGCTGGGTACCTGGCGTTAGTTACCTGCCTAAAAAGTTGCACTTCCCCCTTTGCACGCACGTTCCTACTCAATCTATGGCGCTTCATGCAGCGTGTTTATGAGTGGGGTGGTGGGTGTGATACCAAGTAGGATGGAGTGAAGCGCAACATCACGCAGCATAGATTGACTATGATCGTTTGCACGAGCAGGAAGGACCGTAGCTTTGCATACCCCATTTCCCTCGCTGGACTGTCTGAGCTGACTTTGCCAGGACCCCAAAATCAAGACATTTTATAGTGGGCCTTATATCAGTACCCCTTTTCATGAATAAGGAGCCCCCTAACACATTACAGCGGCCCTTCACTAAAGCAAGTCCAACATTACCATGCTAGATTCGTGAGGGAGACCTTGAAACGCAAACCACCCTACACCCTAGCGGAAAGATTCTAATGTACATACTCTGGATAGAGGTCAGCCCGGAGGAATTGTTACGCCTTTGAAACTTACGGGTGCTTAAGGGAGAGTCAGGGCATGGATCCCCATAGAAATCCCTATATAATCCCCATATATACCGTTATATAATGGCGCCTATTTTCATTCTGCCCCTCCCCTGCAGCAACAAAACCCTATACCTGAAGATGTGGAGTATTCTGGGGATCCTGAGTAGTATGTTTTAGTTTAGGGTTTAGGGCTAAGGGTGAAGAATGTCTTGGCAAAGGCAATGGTGTCCTTGCGGCGCAAGAGAAGGCACGGGGGGAGGGTTCATCCAGGGACCCTTCTTTGGGCGCTTCATCCCCACAAAGCACCCAAATGAGGGACCCATACTTCAGGCTGTTTTGGCCTTGTCGTTTGGGTGCGGGGTTCACGGGGTCGAGGGCTCACAGAGCAATTCACATCAACCAAAAAGGACCCCTAACCTGCAGAAACCCGCAACTGTGTGTGGAGGCCAATTCCTGGATGCGGACCCTGGAGCTGCTTCGCTCTTCGAGAGATCTAGGTGGCGGAGGGTTTATGGCACTGGGTTTTGGGCTCATAGGATTTGGGGCTTGGAGGTTCGGGATGCTCAGGGTACGCGATCTCGATTTTTGCTGTTGGTTGTTGCTTGTGGTTCAGGGAAGTCTGGTAGGGTCTTGGGAAGCGCGTGGGGTTCGGAAGTTATGAATAGTCTGGGGCTTCATGGTTTTGTGGGGCATCTAAGTTTGAACCTTCAAATTGTTCCTTCTGAAGGAGCTTGGGAAGTGGCCACCTTCAGTCGGTAACCCCCTAATGATGAATATGTAGTACCATTATGTAGTGCCGGCGCGTTCATTCTAAGGGGGTGGAGTAACTTTTACAAGGAGCAACGAACAGTTGGAGAGCAGCTGTATAAGTACAAGGTTTGTACCTTCCTTAGCATTCCTCCTCCATATGAGCCATACTCTAAACTCCTTAAACGGGGATATATAGGGGATTATATAGGGTACTACTATAGGGGTTACTAAGGGG